>JADLZK010011542.1:0-155699 GCA_015847255.1 Hyparrhenia diplandra | reverse complement strand
TCATTTGTTCTTGAAATTACTTTTATTAGTAACATGTTTTGCTTGTTTAGAAAATTTGATCTCCTATGTATATATGGACGAAAACTTTCAATGTAAAAGTTGGTCTTTGTTTCATCATTTATTTGTGTAGTAGTTGCATGTCCCGCTCTATGCATGATAAAAAAAAAATACTTAACCAAGGTGTCATAGTCATTAGCTAGAATATGTATCGTTATATTCATCATGAAATATATTTTTTCATACTATATATACTTATTTGGAGTAAAAATGTGAAGCCTATTTTCTATAAACTTAGTCAAAAGTTAAGAAGTTTTGCTCCAATCAAACCTAGAAATTGCATCCTTTCTAGGATCCATGAATATTAACTATTAGCACTAGTGGATCCAAATTAAACAAGCCCCTAACCATTGAATGTTTATTTACATGCATATATCATCCTAGATTACAATCCCAATCTCGTGGTATGGTAGAATCACCATACCTAGTTTCAACTATTATTGTGCTTCTTTATTTAATCTAGTCTTTTGATTAATTGTCGTTATATTGAGCATTGAGTACCCTAGCTCACTTTCACGAGGAGAATAGCCCAAGCGGGATGGCATGGGTTGGACATAAGGAAAGGAAGGTCCAGCTTGAGTGACACTTTCAAAACTACTTGATCCTTGTTGTGCAACTACCTAAGAGACAAATCATCAGTAGATATGGCGGCTAGATAACTGTAAAGATCCATTGAAATTCAACAAGATTACTTTCGGTTAAATTAGAGAGATGATAATTACATGCGTGTAGTTTTCATACGAGAAAGTACTTGAGCGGGAAAGGGTCCCAATTCTCGAGATCCTTGCTGGACATCAAAGATTGGTTCCAAAGAGGTAGAGTTATGGAAGTGGTGATGGTCAACAAACTAGATTTTAGCATGATATATGTATGGCTAGAAGATTGCCCTTTGAGATTAAGATTCCCTAATCTGTTTCAAATTGTGGCGATTACGGATATAGGGTTGCTAATACTTATATCAATGAGTCCTCGATTCAATTTAAGAAGATAGCTAAATGGTAATCTCATTGAGGAATGGACTTGCCTATTAGAGCTAATAGAACCAATCGAATCTAGAGGTAGGCCGCGGGACGAAGATGATATGGACTCAGGGCGATCAAAAGAAATACAACACAAAATCCTATATAAAACTTTGACAAATGGAGGTGTCAAAAAGATCAACAAATGCTATCTTTGTGGAAATGTAACATTTCTTTGAAGTTAAGACTTTTCATTTGGATGGCAACACATGAGGGCATCAAATCTAGGGTGCAACTCAAAAGAAAAAAGTAAGAATGTCCATAAAAGCTGTTTTAGGTTGTGATATGCACAGGAAACAATGGCCACATATTATTTCAATGCCCTATTGTTGTCTATCTTTGGACTTTTCTTAGAGTTACTCTAGGATGGCAAGGCACACCAACATGTTGTCTTTGACTTTCTACTAGAATTCTTGGAGAGCGCCATGGGTTTGGCAAAAGATCACACTATTTCTATGTGCGGGTGCAATGTGGACCATCACGAGAAGGTGCGCAATGATATGGCACTCAACAAGGTATGATGACATCACCAAGAGGGATAGGACACAAGGCGATCATGTTGATCAAATCACGGAGGCCTGTTGAAGGCGAAGATGGAACTGCAGGTTGAAGAGATGCTCAACTCTTGGTGGCAAACATGCCTTCGACCAACGAAAGAAAAGCAAGAAGGCGTGCATAATATGTTTCTAAAAAACTCATTCCTTTTTTATTTGCATGTTACGGTCTAAAAAGGTGATGTCACTTGTGATTACTAGGGTGAACTATTTTTTGAGTTCAGGTTTGCTAACTAGAGTATGTTAGATGACTCTTTGGGAAGTTGAATGTTGCACTAATAGAGTGCTTCAAAAGCTAAAAGCTACTTGAGACTAATGGTGTTACGTTAAGCTTTCTAATTAAGCTAAGTGAATGCCTTTTAGTCTAAAAACCGACTAGATTCCATTACAACAAACAAAAAATTGTATAGGTAGGTAGATGGTGTCTCTATCTATAACCCTACTCGCTAGAATAAGGAGGAGTAGGGCACATGATGCGGCGATCTCATGAAAATCATTATAGAATCTCTCCTTAAACGCCTTGATTGCCCTAGTAACTTGGCGACAACTAGGGATGATAACAAGCTGGAAAACCCCAAAATTGTTTTATAACTATACATTTGCATCTGAAAGCAAAGAAAAGTGGTAAAGCTGGACACAAAAATGAACCACGAACTTATAGAATTTCGAAATGAACTAATTCTAAGCGGTTTATGCCAAACACGGTTGGTATATGAAAAATCAATACGGAAGGTTCCAAACCTTCGCATACGGCCCTTAGAAGCACTCTTAACTTGAAAAAAGAGTAACATGTACTTCAACCATTATAAAATCCATTGTACACATTCTAACCATCACCTTCTCCATGCACAAAAGCAGCTTATCTACTTGTCGAGCGAAAAAATCCTCACACAAACACAACAAAAATGTATAGTTTAAACTATACAATATTTAGGTCTTAATTTGGGACTAATCTTTCATCAAGTCAAATAAATTATTATAACTTTCGTCCAAAGGTTTGGAACTATACAATAGCTAGTACTTAACTTTAAAAAATAGATTTGAGTTTATTCTTCATTTATACATCTCAATTGTCTTAGTATACAAGTGTACAAAATGCGTTCTAGTTGACCTAAAAAGTTTGATAATTTATTGTATGTGGTTGGGGATGGATAGATGTTATAGTGAATGGTTTAAATATGAAAGTTGCCATTTTTTTTATCAGATCCGAAGTATGTCTATTTCGACTTGCTTAGGGCACATATAGACAATTAAACAAACATCTACTAGGCCTATATAGAGAACCTCCACTAGGGAGTTCTCTCGACATGCAAGCATGCCACCCCGAAGCAACCCCACTAAGACCATAACATCCAAAGGATAGGCTCCTTGTTTGAACTAACTAAAACGTGTTATAACTCACAAACCAAAAACCAAATTAAATTCCGATTACATCATTGAATTCATTTTAATAAATTCTTCAAAACAAGATCTCATATGGATATATTTTTGATAAAATTACAGGTCAGCCCCTGATGGTAGTTGATATAGAGTAAAGTAAAAACTAGAAAAGAGAATGGAAAAAAAAAAAGAAAAAAAAGAATAGTAGGGTGATAGTAATATTCTAACTTATAGATTTCTCCTTCCTATACTAGCGACAACACGGGGATATGACATGAAGGAGACGAAGTTAAAGGGATTAAATCATCTACCAAGGATTTTCTCAAATAAATTATTATATATATTTTATTACATTACAATTTGTCACCCGTCCAACATATCTACATATTCCTATTCGATATCGGTTCAGCTTGAAGTTTAAACATAAGATTAAATAATCTTTATGCTAATGAGTATATATTATGTTTCATACATTTAAGTTCTTAGTTACTAACTCTGTTTCTAACCTACACAAAGTAATTGTCCTCAATAGCTAATTATGATCAGATTTCTTAGTGATTACAATTCAATCCTTTAACAATACCCCCCTCTAGTTTTGTATATAGTGGAGCATCTATTTAGGCCCTGTTTGGTTGGTGGCGCCTCTCGTTACTTTTTCGATTGAAAAAGTAGGGTCATAATCGTAAATAACATCTCCTACTCCTCCAAAGACCAAGATGTGGCATTACTTGTGCGCAACCTACTCACTTTCGTCCACAAAAGAATGTGATTCTCACATTCCAAGGAGTCGAACATTATAAATTTTTGACTCCAATTATATATGAAAATGTACTAACACTTAAGATAAAAAAAATAAGTACCACTAGATTAGTTATAAAAATATATTTCATAATTAACAAATTTTTGAAACATAAATGTAAAAAGTACTATTTACAATAAACTTGATCAAATTTAGAATATTTTGATCGGCCACGCTTCTTATAATTGCATGTTTTATTGAACGTGAAGGAGAATTTTATACTATTTGGTCCAAGAAAGGCTAAATATCGTCTATGAAGTGTCATAGTAGTGCTCAATAGTCAACCACGGTCTTTCTTGGACCCAAGATGACCCGTGAACAGTTACATTATATGTCTCCCGTGGCCTTTATCCACCCTCTCAACAGGGCGAAGATCACAAAAAGCGAGGATCGGGTCCCCACTCCTCTAGCCCCCTAGTGAGGAGGGGACTCACCGCCGATCCTGCAAAGGTTTTCTTCGTGTGAGAAGGAGTGAAATATCAAAATTGTAAACTTGATATACTTGATCTGCGCAAAAAAAAAAACGTCTAGAACGTAGGAACTGTATATAAATTCTGAAGAAATCACTTCGTTTTCATATGAAGAAACCTAGCAAACAGGAAATTTGAGTAGTACAATCCAAAGGCGCCTTAGATTTTTAGGTTCCGTCCGAAATTAAAGCACTAGGCGATTTGGTCTCGGTTCAGTAGTGGACCGGTGGCCCGTGGGGAACTACGCGCGCGGACCGAGCCCAATCCAACATGCAAGTGTTGAACCCGTTTATGTTGTTGCGCTCGTGCGCTGAAGGGTGCCAGGTTATGCGTGCGGTGCGCACCAGGCCCTGATCGACACGGCCCGTGGCCAGGATGCATACCGGGATATCGATCCGTGGTCTCCACTGATCACCCGTGGCAGGCAAAACGGATGGGAACAAACGAATTGGGTCCGCCAACTGGGTCGCCGCGCCGAGGCGGTCTGCGAGGCACAAGGCAGCCGTTGCCGTCACGAGCGCGTCCACGGACCACAACTACAACAAACCCTGGCACCCTGCCAATGCAAGTGCCATCCACCTACCGGACCCCCACACCTGCAGACCTGCTTGCCAGTTGCCACGCCGACCGTCCGTCTCTCACGGCCTCGCGCGCGATAGATGCACCCAAGCCCAAACCCAAAATTACGGTTTTTCCCTTTGGAAACGGTGGAAGTAGCTAGCTAGCTGTCGGCTGTCACAGAGCGATCGATCCGTGTGCTGCCGCTGCCGCGCGCGCAGCGGCTTTGTTGTTGTGTGCGCGCGGTTGGCGCGATGGGGCCCGCTTTTCTGCATGCCCACCGGCCGGTTTGGTGCCAGGTCGCCGGTGGATCGACCGATCGAGACGCGAGATGACGTGCATTGCGTCGCCACATCGGCCGTTCGTTACGCCAACTGCTCTGCCTGCCTGCCGCGCGCGCTCCCCGCCGGCCCTCGCGCCGTCGGTCGATCGGTCGCGCCGTGTTCGTTGGGCCGTCTCCGCCGCGGACGGGACGCCGGCCCTGATGTTTCGTTTCACCCGCAGCTAGCCGGCGCATGCGGCCTTCTCTTCTGTGTTGTTAGCCCGCCCGGCTACCTTTTTCACAGTCGCAGTCACAGGCAGTACCATAAGCGCGCCAATTTCCACGCGACCGTACTCGCCTGCCTGGTGCTGCCTGCAGGCCTCCGCGTGTGAGTTAGGGCTCCTGCATGCATGGGCACAGTATGACCGTACTAGCAACCTAGATCGACCGGTGTGTGTGTGCGCGCGCCAAGATAGATGTATATATATGCTTGTTGCGTGCAGGTGGTTTCAGGACGAAACAAGCGACCCACAGCCAGCCACTACTATACTAGCAAATGAGACTATAGCGTTTGTTGATATATATAACCAGCAGAGACGGGTCACTGACTGACTTCTCACCGGTCACTCACGCTGCTGCTAGCTCGATCCATCGGCACCAGCACAGTCCACATGCATGACTCATCCACGACTACTCCATCGCGTGCCCTTCCCACTTTCCACATTATTATACCCTTGTTGCTTTCTCCTGCTCCGATCCTTTCATTTTGTTTTAATTAATTTCCTTCTCTCTTTCAGTATTTCTGGTATATATTAGCTTTCCCTGTCTATTTCCGGTGAACACCGACGGGTGTGCGGCTTATGCCCTAACAGATAGATTTTCAATTCAAATAATTATAAAATTATTGTAAAGGAGAAGGACATATTCTAACTAGCTAGATTTTATCGACATGTATGCCACCAATCCAAAATGACGAAGGCGCTTCTGTGCAAGTTCCTTCAAAGCTTGTGTGCACCGGTGGTTGCCGGTGGTGCGGTTTGGCGACGACGACGGTGCCATTGTTCGGGAGGCTTCGGGAAGCACATGCATTTTGTTGTAATCTTTTATTTTCTCAAGAACCTTTGTGTAAGGGTGTGTTGGACAGCTGTCCTTGTACCTCGTTCATGGTAGTAATTCATCAAACTACTGTTTTTTTCTAAAAAAAAAAAAAGAGCCAGTTAAGATGATCTGATCAGTTTTTTGTGTAACTTCTCGATAAAAGAGTTTGTGCTTTGTAGAGTAGAGGAGTCCCAAACAACCATTAACACAGTCTAATCGGACGGAAACATATGCGTACCTGGGCAATGTGAAAGTCACTAGTAACGAAATGTGAAAGCCTAGGCCCAACAGGCCCAACAAGGCCCGATTTCAATCTTCGACTATATATATATGACAAGTTAGGTTTTCTTCTCGGTCTCCTCACTCTCTCTTTCCTCGCCCTCACCTTTCCCTGCCCGGCGCCTCCCTCTCCTTCTCATCTCGCGAGATCACGGCCCCTTCCCCTCCCTCCCTCTCCGCACCCCGTCCTTCCTCCTCCCCTCCCATGGCGGCGCCCTCGGTCCCCCACCAACCCCACCCATCCCCCTCCTCTCTCCCGCTCCCTCTCCGGTGGTGATGTGGGTGGCCGCGGTGCTCTCCCCGGCCCGGCGCATCCGGCGGCGCGACCCTCCCGGCGGCGCGATCCGGGCGTGGCGGTCCTCCCGGCGGGCGGATCCGGCCAGTGCTCCTCCCGGCCGCTCATCCGGGCCCGGGCGCATCTCCCGGCCCGGCCCGGCGTGGCGGTCCTCCCGGCGGCGGATCCGGCCAGCGGTGTTCTCCCGGCCGGGCGCATCTCGGGCGGGCTCTCCTGGGCCAAGTGATTCGCCAAGGCGGCTCCTCCCCAAGATCCGGCGGCGCAAATTTCCCCCGGGCGGGTGATCTCGGGCGTGGGCCTCTCCCCCGCTGCGGATCTGGCGCGGCGTCTCCCGCTGGGATCTGGCGCGCCGCTCCCCCGGCGTGGATCTCGCGCTGGGTCCTCCCGACGGCGGCGGATCTCGCGTACTCTCCCGGGCGGAGGTGACGGTGAAGGCGGCGGAGCAGGTGGCGCGCCACGGATCCACTTCTAAGGATCCCTAACCCCTAGATGGCTCGGCGGCTCCATGGATGGGCTCGGCCGGGCCTATCTAGGGTTTCGTTTTTTATTTTTTGAATTGTTAACCGTGGCGCGCATTGTGTACTCCGCCTCGCCACGCAAGTTCAATAAGCGCAAGCACTCCGCCTCACGGTAAAAATTTATTTTCGTGATCCACGCCTTGGTGGCGGGCACGCGCCCGCCACCAAAAACATATTTTGCCCGCCACCAATAAGTGTTTAGGTACTAGTGAGTGCTCCACACAAAATATATACGTATCAATTCTCTAATCTAATATGGCGGAAGGACCTATAAAATAATAAGGAAGAAAGATCGGGTTCTCAATATAAATACATAATCAGGAGACAAAGAAAACATAAAACGTTGCGGTAATTTAGAAATAATTCAGAATTCCTGATACAGAATTATATTATATCGGGCTAGAAACAGAAAACCGACAAATATGCTCCTAACTTATTTAACCAAACGAACATCATTCTATTCTTTTTATCAACACACACACAAACAAACTACCGTCGCACGGCAGTCGTTCGTCGCCTGACCGACGCGCATCCGGCCATGCCTAGCCGCCAAACGGTAGCCGGTGTGGAAAAAAAAAAAAGCACAAAACGACGGTGGAATTGTAATTGTAACCGCAACCGCAGCGACACCCGGCCGGCCGCCCGGTGCACAGACGCCCCCAAACCACAACCCACAGTCCCACCCACCCACACGACCGGCACACGCGTGATGGAGCGGGAAGGTCATGCGCGCGCTCGCCTCGCGCTGTCCCTGGCGGTTCGCGGCTCCCAGTTTCTCCACCTCCCCCGATCTCCAGCAAAAACCCGCCGAAAACGCCCAAAACCCACCGCAAACGGCCGCGCGCCCGAAACCGTCCGTCCGTCCGTCCACCTAACCCTTCCTTCCCATCTCATCACACCACACGAACGATCGACCCAACTCCAGGAGGGAGCATCCAACCACAACGCCCACGTCCGTCCTTATATACGCGCACGCAGACCCGGCCGCCGGCGAGGGAGAGAGAGAGACAGACAGGTACTCGTAGATCGAGCGGCGAGCCGTCAACGAAATGGTGGTGCCTAGCGGTGGCGCGGGAGGGGTGGACGGCGGCGGTGTCTCGGCTGCAGCGGCGGCGGCGGGGTCGGGTTCCGTCGGTGGGGAGGGTGAAGGGGTCGTGGACGCCGGAGGAGGACGACCTGCTGCGGCGCGCCGTGACGCGGCACGGGGCCAGGAACTGGACCGTCATCAGCGCCGAGATCCCGGGGCGGTCCGGCAAGTCGTGCCGCCTGCGGTGGTGCAACCAGCTCAGCCCCGGCGTGGAGCGCCGCGCCTTCACGCCCGAGGAGGACGCCGTGATCGTCGCCGCGCACGCGCAGTACGGCAACAAGTGGGCCACCATCGCAAGGATGCTCCACGGCCGCACCGACAACTCCGTCAAGAACCACTGGAACTCCACGCTGCGCCGCCAGCGCAGGGCGGCGGCCGCGAGCGCCAACGCCAACGCCGCCGTCGGGTGCACCCTCCAGCTGCGGCCGCTCGCCGCGGCGGCGGCCCCCGTCCCGCTCCGCCATCTGCTGGATCTCAAGGAGTCAGCGGCGGCGGCGGCGGCGGCATCCGGGTGCCGTTCCATCGTCTGGACCCCAAGGAGGTGGAGGTGGAGGTGGACGACGGGGAGGACGAGGACCTGGACGAGGAGGAGGACGACGAGGACGGCAGCAGCGAGGACTCGGTGCTGATGCCGCCGCCCAGGAAACGGCCGTGCGCCGGCCACCAGCGTCGTCCTTCTCTGGCCATGAAGCCCGAACAGGCGAAGCCGCCCCAACCCCCACCCGCGCCGGCTGAACCGCTCACGTCGCTCACCCTCTGCCTGCCTGGCGGCGGCGGCGGCGGCAACGGCGTCGTCGGGGTCCACGACGAGACCCCCGCACCGCCGCAGAGCGTGGTGGAGGGTGCCGTGAGCATGAGGGCGAAGCTGGAGCAGGACCCGTGGTTCGTGCCAGTGATGCGGCAGATGATCTGCGAGGAGGTCCAGCGGCAGATGCAGGGGATGGACGTGTCCTGCACCTCGCTGCTCGCGGTGCCGGCGGCGGGCAGGAGCAGCGCCGGCGGGGCCGACGGCGCCAACGGCCAGGACTGATCGATCGACCCGTCACCGTGACGGAATGCATGGCGGCCGGCCATCGACTGACCGATCGAGTTTCACCATCATCTAACTTCTTTTTTCATTGTTGGTTCGTTTCGTCAATCCCATGAACATTAACGTGTCCATCGCATCATCCATTGGTAGGGTTCTAGTAGCTCAAAGTTTATCAGTTTACTTTTACTCTAGCTAGTAGCAGCAGTAATCGAAGACTGTAATCATCCGATAGATTAAAGCTTGTGTTCTCTTGGGAATTATACTTGTTCGTCGTGTTCGTTTGTCCGGTTCGATGACTCCATTCCATGCATATAGATCGAATCGAGGACGATATGATCGTGCAGTGATGGCGGCCGCGCCGTTTAGGTGTTTGTTCGGTTGGGCGGTTCAGGTGTTGTTGTGGTTGGGTCGTCGATGAATCAATGTGTTGTGCGTGCGTTGGTTTGGGCCGGGGCGAGACCCAGCAGACCCGTGCTAGTGGGGGTTGCCGCGCGTGGCGTTACCCAACCGAAGGAAACCGCTCGTATGTGGACGTATGTGGACGTGGCAGCGCACGCACGTACGCTACTCCGTACGTCGCTGCTTCCTTTCCTAGTAACTACTGGTAGTACTAGGCAGTTTTCTGTTCCTTGTTCCCGATGGAGTTACAGCTCCACTACTGCTATTTCGGTTACAACTTCTGCTCAATAACCCATACTCGCATCATCAGGGACAATAACAACACGATGAACTTTTAAACATATTTTCTTGATATAATAACAACTCGATGAACCTTTTTGACATAAGTTCTTGATTGTGGTCGAGGGTTTCTCTCGGTCGCCTATCCAATGGGGTAAATAGGAAATCGAATCAATCCTTAGAATATGTCAAATAGCTCTACCCATCTGATGATTGCCTGCTACTCCCTCGGTTGGTTTTGTTAGGCGTTCTCATGTTTTTGAGTTTGATAGCTATATTATGCGTGGCAGGAGGTCAAATGTTTAAATGGCCTTGCATGGTGTTGGGTGAGAATTCGAAGCATTTGCATACAGGGACTCCAAGAGGCATGCGGTGGTGCTATTTGTATGTATGCATTCGAATTGTGCTATGCCTATCCTCAGCTGGCCACATCGGGGAGCGCGCGCTGGGTCTATTTAGGTACTCCGGCTGCATGGCACAACTTGCATGCATTTAATGATCATACGTTTCTCTGTGCTGCATGTATTGAGCCAAGAGCTGGCATGCGTGGTTACTACTCTCCTTGGTATCTGAGATTTTGTTCATACGCCTAACAAAACCGACCAGAGGGAGTACTTCCCAAAGCCAGTGTGCATCAAGCCGTTAAAACTGCGGAGATTATGATAGCTTCTTTGTATACACGGCAGCATGCAGTCCTAGCAAATGTTCCCTCTAGCTTGGACCTAAGAGCATGTCCAACGATTCATCTAAAGGGATGTTTGAGTGACACTTTTGCCGGCTCCACGTTTTCAACTTCACTTCATATTTTTTAGTCAAATGATTTTAGTTTCACGCAACAAGGATAAGAAAAAAAAGTAGAGTTGTGAGAGTGTACTCCACAAACTCCACGTTTTTTTAGTGGAGGAGCTCCACGATGGAGTTTGTGGACCAGATTTCGTGAAGCAATCCCAAACACATAAGTAATAGCCAAATTGTATATTTTAGCTATTATGTATAATGCAAAAAATCCGAAAAGTGGAGAGAGCGTTGCAACAATTTAGCTAAGTTTCTGCTTATCTGTATTTGAACTAGCCACGTAACTAGATCCTAACGGACGGCTTTGTCCCGTGCGTGATCGTCATCCACTGGAGGCCATCGTGGCCTCATAAAAAAGCACCGTGGCCGCTCCACTGATATCACCGTGCCATACCAGAAGCAATTGCATGGCACAAAAGGCCTCGTAGAGAGTCGCCGAGAGGTCTCCTCATTCGGACGCTCGACATCCTGCTATTTGTGATCGGGATTCTTGGAAAGCAAGTAAACGAAGAGGATCCTAGAACCTCGACGGATGCAGAGATGCTGGTGCGTGGGAGAAGGAAATCGAGCGCGCGAGAGGTAAAGCTGCACGCGGCAATCGATTGACCCGCGGATAGCGAGCGGGTCTTGCTGGGCAACAATACACAGCGAGAATGTCGGGATACCAAGCCAGGGGAAAATGGAATACGGGACGTAGAGACTGTTGTACTGGTTTTTTCGACCATAACAGGTTTCACGGATGCATTTAGCCATTCCATTTGAGTTGCTCTAAGGACTCGATGAAAACCATGATGCTACAAATGTCCCCAAATTGGGAGTGAGGTTTTGGGAAATTATTTAGGCCTTCCAAAAATCGAATGGTTCGAGCCCACGAAAGGAAGGTTAGTTAGGACATGTGAACTAACAACTAGTTGACTGACAACTAGCTCATGAGGCTGCAAACCGGTACACTGGTGAGTGGACTAACAATTAATTCAAGACTCAACTAGTTGTTAGCTCACTAGTTCATAGAATTTAACTATTAAGATTAGTGATTTCATTAGTTGGCTAATCACTTAAAAAGGATGACAATGTGGCTACACACAAAAGAAGAGCCCACCAAGTAACAAATACTTGTTAAGTTCATCTCCCCCATAGAAGACATCCCCAAGTCAGAAAATAAAATCCTCACATTGCTTCCAAGAAGTTGAGGTTTGTTGTCATTTCCAAATGAAACATAACTCAGCCCCAAGATATGGATTTCCAATAGAATTTTGTCAACCTTCTAGAATATCATAAAAGGGGAATTGAAAGCTCTATTCAAGGAATTCCACAAAGGTAACTTCCCACTACACAAATTAAATTTTAGAACGATAATCTTACTACCCAAAAGTAGTGATGCTAAACAAATCTAACAGTATAGACAAATATATTTGATGAATGTTAGTTTCAAAATCTTTACTAAAGTGGCCACTAATAGAACGACATTAGTAGCCTAGAAAACTCTTAGCCCTTCACAAACAGCTTTCCTTCCAGGACGAAGCATAATGAAGGGTGAGTTTTACACGTAACGATACACGAGCTTCATAGGAAAAAAAGTTGAGTGGTATTATTTTCAACATAGGCTTTGAAAAGGTCTATGATAAGGTCAGTGGAGATTTCTATAACAGGCCCTTCCCATGAAAGGTTTCTCCAAACATGGTGTAGTTGGATCCAATCCTTTGTACAAGGAGGGAGTATGGGATCAAGGATAATGATCAGATGGGTCCTCACTTCCAAAGATAAAAGGCCTTAGGCATGGTTATCCATTATATCACCTTATCTGTTTAATATAGTCATAGACATGTTGGTCACTATTATTGCTAGAGCCAAAGATGATGGAGAGATAAAAGTATAACATTTTGTAGATGATGGGTTTTTGATCTTGTAGTATTTTGGATGATACAGTGTTATTTTTTTTTACCATGATATTGAACAAGCAAAAAACATGAAATTGCTTCTTTGCACCTTTGAACAAAATTATCAGGTCTCAAAATTAATTTCCACAAAAGTTCTTTTTTTGGTTAGACAAAAATAGTGAAGAAGCTTATTCACATCTGTTTGGCCACAAGCTAGGCACTTGTCCATTTCAATATCTTGGTCTCCCAATGATTTACCATAAGCTAAAAATAAAGACCGGAAGAAAGTAAAGAACACACAAAAAAAAAAAAAAAAAAAGCTTAGCAGTTGGAAAGGCAAGCATTTGTTTGTTGGAGGTAGACCTGTACTAATTAATTCTATGTTGACGTGATTTCCTTAATCCCATTCCCCTCCTTCCTCTCAAGGCTACGTTTAATCCCCACTCTCTTTGTTTAGATCCCGTAGAGGTGTTTCGATGAAAAAATTAACTATTAAAGATCAATATTTTTTGGCAAAATGACAATCAAAAAACAATACAGAGAGTCTGTTTCATTGTCCGCCATAGATTTGATGAAGATGCTAGTCATCTCTTTCTTAAATGTAAGAATATGGGTTGTTGGTTGCTCCTAAATCTTAAGAAAGTTCCTAAATCTTGAGGAGGTAAGGCTCAGTCTGGTTTCGCTGAAATCTGGGAGGTACTTATTGGACAAATTTGGACTCCCGGAAGATGTGCAGCAAAACCTTCCTATTTTTGTCTATTTTGGCTAGATTGGAAGTATGATCCTATGATTTCTATGGTTCAAAATCGGTTTGCATCTTCTTCTTCTTTTTTTTGATCCTAAAATGGTTTGCATATTTGGTGCTCCTGGACAAGCCCCTCCTCCCGACTTTGAATAAAATAATGGAGGAAAGGAGGACTTGGGCCAATCCTCAAGAAGTGGTTAGTAATGTGTTTTTTTTTTCACATGAATGCTGGAACTTTACCTGCAATAATATTAAGCATCAACCCATCAGAGGCAACCGGTGAAACAAAACAGGAAGGCATCATCTGATGATTATATAATTAAAAATCATATTGTGATGGTGCCTTCTTTTCATCAAACCTGCAAAGGAGGACGGGAGCAGCCATCTTCGACAGGATGTTGTGGCGGCAGCATGATTCGACTGATGATATGATGAATGCCCAACATGCTGAGGCCATGACATAATTTTAAAGAGTTTGGAGCAAGCAACAGCAAAGGGACAGGGAGCCATACTTCGCTACCGGACGTGTCATACTGAAAACATCTGCTACCATTGTGGCTAATGGAATTGGGGAATGGGAAATTGTACACAGAACAGTGCTCACTGCTCAATACCTTATTTAGAGATACTAGAGAAAATATGTTTTGTGATTTTTGCTAGATGTTCCATCTTTTGAGCAAGTAGCACACTCATTAGCAGGCATGGGCTGCTGGTCCTCTAGTCAGGATGGACCAGGCACCCGATCATGCCGCTGTTCAATGTGTCCAGCGAGTCTTTTTTTCCAAAATAAATAAATAAATAAAAACTTACCATAGGCATTGGCATGAGTTTATTAATACAAAACATGTGTGTTGAACCAAAAAAAAAAAAAAGCACCTTATATGAATTTATCGCAATCAATAAAGACCCATGCAGTGAAATACTAGCAACGCACATACCAAACGTTCCAGCCCCCAATTGACTCCAAGTTTTTAACAAAATCAAGCCCAGACCAAACCAGACTTAGACCAAATCCAGACACCAGAGACTGCTCCAAGTCGCCCCCAAGCCCCCCAAAAGTGAGCAATCATATTTCATGGCTAACGGGCACCAAACTTCTACTGAAGGACAGACATACTGATTCAGCGCCAGGAGTTTCTGCATAAACCACACCAACTAGGCAACTACTCAGCTGGGGTTGCATCGGCTTTGCTAGAATCAGTGGACTCCGACTTGACACTTTCCACAGACTTGTCCTCACTCACAGTGAGCTTCTCCAGCAGTTCTGCCGTGGACGAATCATCTTCACCTTCCTTGCCTTCGTTCTTAGTAAGCGATTCGGCAATCTCTTCAATCAAGTCCTTGAACTTCTTGCAATCTATATGAGATGAAAGAGAATTGATGTCAGCATGATTAAGTGAAATTCAACAAGTTTTTGGAAGAAACAAACTATGGAACCAGTATAAGGAAAAGAAAATGGACAGTTTAGACATATCACTAGGCAGTATTTCACTCAAGAGATGACGTAGCAATTGACTGTCAGCATAGAAAACACAAAATAATGCATCTTTCTAAACAGACTTAACCAAGACCACAATCCGTGTAATATGATACCCTGATGTACTGTACAGATGCTAGACCAGTATAGCAAGATTTTAACAAGACCCATTAATAATAGTGAAACCAATACTATGAAGAAAAAGGCTGCAAAAGCCTGCAACCAGAGGAAAAACACACAACATAAGTCTAACAAAGGCAAGGTTAGCACCAAGAATTCCCTAAAAAGTATCACTCACGACATTTGTAACTAAAACAATAAGTTAGGATGTTAACCACAAATATTTTGGCTAATTCACACTTAACAGAACTACCACCAAGCTGGTAGAGACAGTCACAACACAGACACACACGACAACATGCTTATCCCTGTAAATACCGTGATATACTGCAGTACAGATGCTACATCCGTAGCAAGATTGCAACCCCATTAAGAGGAGACTGAAACTATGAGAAAGACTGCAGCCTGCAACCAAATGAAAAACGCATAACAGAGGTCTAACAAAAGCAATGTTGTCTAACACCCATAGTTTTTGAGGCGCGGCGGCAAATGAAAAACGCATAACAGAGGTCTAACAAAAGCAATGTTGTATAACACCCATAGTTTTTGAGGCACCGCGCCTGACCCCCTTCGCAACACCTAGGCGTTTGTGGCGGAGGCCTAGGCGGCATTTACACACCTTGTAAAAAAGCGTTGTAAGCAGGAATTATATATACTACTACAACACATACAAACCTCGTTTGTAAGCTAGAATTTATATACTGGTGTAGCACACAAGCACGCATTTGTGTATGTGAGTAAGTATGTGAGTGACAACCCATATAATATAAAAAGCAGGCATCAGCAGTTCATCTTATAATATTCAGAGCAGAGTACATACAGTCACACACCATGAGCAAAAAGCAGAGCAGAGCGCATATAATATTCAGAATACACACAAGCAGAGGGGTGTGTGCATACGTACAATATTCAGAGCAGAACAGAGTGAGAGCGCCTGGGAACAGAGAGGCCAGGCGGACGGAAAACTGAGGGCCGGCGAGCAGATCAGAGCGCTTAGGAAGATTAGGAAAGCAAAGTAGGCGGAAGGGGAACTACCCAACGGAGGCACAGACAACAGGCGGGCGAGCAGCTGCCAGTGGCTGGCGGAGGCGGAGATTTGAGGCAGAGCCGTAGAGCAGATGCGGGCGGCTCCATGGCAGGTGCGGTCGTCCTTTGGCGGTGGGCGGCTTTGAGGCAGGCGGCCCAGCCGGCGACTCGAGCAGAGGAGCAACCAAGCTGCTAGCGGGTAGCTCGTGTTTTGCCCGCCGCCATCTCTCTTCCTCTCTCCTCGCCCGGACTCGCGGTAAATGCCACACGTGACTTCGATTTCCCGAGCGCTCGAGCCTATCTAGGGAGATTTCCGGCGCCTCTTTCTTTTTTGACACCCAACGCAGGTGAGCCTCAGCGGCGAGTGCACTTAGCGCGTTGATTTCAGCGAGGCGCGGTCCTTTTTTGTGCCCTTCCCCTGCGATTGCAGCGTCCGGCGCCCCGGGCTGTAGGCGTCCACCCGGCCTATCTCGCCTACACGACACCTAGTGTGATTAGGCGGACACCATGCAGTGAAGGTCATGGCGTCCCCGACGCCCAGCGTCTCTACCACGCCTCGTCGTTTAGGTGTGGTAACACCTAGTTTCTCCACCTACAGAACTATACACGCTATCTGACCTCTGTGGTCATTCTGAACAATGGAGTCTTTTATATGTTTTGCTCTTTCTGGTATTGTGGCTTTCAAGCCCGTTTCTCTCTAGCAGTTCTCTGACTCTAAGATAGAGTGCAGGTTTACTAGACACTGTTGCGTCTATCTTCTTTCTGTTCCCTCTGATGATCAAACTCGTGTATTTCCGTTCTCTATAAATGGATATGGGGTTTGACCTCGTGTTGAAAAAAAAAATTATATCTATAGCACCTAGAGTGCACCTGCCTAAGAAGTACCACTCATGACGTTGTAATTAATAAAAAATGAGCAAGTTCGGAAGTTAACAAGAAATATTTGGTTACTTCACACCTCACGGAACTACCACTAAGCTGGAGCTGACATTGCACACGTGTATTCATAAAGAAAATGTTGGTAAACCAAAGCTAAAGCCTACGATTGCCAGTAGGGAACTCAATTAAGTAAAATAAGCGCCAAAAAAGAAGATATTCAGCAGTACAAGACCATGATGATTAGCTGTATATCAATATGTATTTCAGGATCTCTACATGTCAAGTAGGCAACTGCTGCTAGATAAAGGCTACATAGACAATAATATGGCTGATCCATTTTAGAATGGTGATCATGGGATACCTAGTTTTTGTACTTGTCTTATGAACTGCTAAGGAATCCACAAATCAAGGATAATGTTTTACAGGAAAATTTTGAAAAGGCTCTATGGAATGTACAATAGAAACATAAAACAAAGGCTTGTCAAAACTTTGATTTTGCAATGTAAAACTAGATGACGAAACTTAATATAAGAAATTTCAGACAAAGAACTGGTAGAAAAGTACTATGCAAATGTGCCCCCATGATGAATGAATTACGCAAACAATAAACTGACAGGTTTTAATCAATTGATCACACCACCTGGCACAGAAACGGTTTCAATCGCCACCACAGATGCATGCCTAATAATAATGCTCCTTAAAGAGAAGATAATAGTGCATCATATATAGTACACTAACAAGCTATCGGATTAATATATCCTAATAAAGTTCTCAAAATCAATATCCAGTGCCAGTTCAGTCACCACATGTATTAGGATTTACTATTTACAAGACAAAACAATTCACCATCTTATATATGAATAAAAGCCAACAAATCAAGCATGTCTCGACAGCAATTGACCAAAACCAAACAATGGATAGAAATGAATTCATATAGCAATTTCGTTCATAAATCGCTTCTTTAGCATCACTCAGTAGTCAGTACAAAAACCTAGAATCATTAAATACACTTAATCAACAAAACAAGGTCCCTAAACTCTGGTAAACCTATCTGTTCGGTCATTTTGTAGTAACGTAAAGGGCAATCCATCTAGTAGTTCCAAGCAGCATATATATATAATCAGATTGTCAGCTTAACAACCAGGCAGGCCTACTGGAACACTTAGATTTCATTTTACAATACTGAGGTTATTCTGAAGTTCAATCATTTAGTATCAAACATGTATAACAACCAGAGTAAACAAGGTAGAGAACTCACTTTCTACCGAACCAAACCGGGCAATCCATCTAGTAGTTCCAAGCAGCATATATATAATCAGATTGTCAGCTTAACAACCAGGCAGACCTACTGGAACACTTAGATTTCATTTTACAATACTGAGGTTATTCTGAAGTTCAATCATTTAGTATCAAACATGTATAACAACCGGAGTAAACAAGGTAGAGAACTCACTTTCTACCGAACCAAACCTGATGGCAAACGTCTCCTCCTTTGAGTTCACCATCTGCGAAGTCAGCAGCATGCCAGACGCAGGACTTGTCGCTGCCGGCATGCTCCTGCATCTTCGTGGTGGAGGCCACTGCATACACAGCGTGGCATCAGAATCCTACACTTTGCGATCAACCAAAAGCTGGAAACAAATTGTGACGGGCAAATTTCAAACAAGAGAGAAAGGGGTACCAAGGTGGTTTGCGCAGATCTTCAGCGTTTTAGCCTGGCGCATGACGAGTCGGACCTTGCCGGTCTCCTTGTGCTTCAGAAGCTTGACGGTGCCCGTGCCCCGTTCCTTCCATTGGTTCCCGTCCTTGTCAAATCGATACAGTTTCGCCTTCCTGCAAAACCCCAAATCAGCACCAAATCGAGCGGGGGCGGACAACAGCGCGCGGCAATGAAAAAGGAGGTGGGGATGGGGGCGGCGCCTCACATGTCGAGAAGGACGTCCTCATCCTCCTCGCCGGTGGTGACGGCTACCTCCTCGAGCCTCACGATGGGGGCCACCTGGGCGCCCGTGTCCTCCTCCTCTCCCGCGGCGGCGGCGGCTGGGGCGTCCTCCTCCTCAGACGCCTCGGGTCGCTCCACGACGGGCTCCTTTTCCGCCATGAGATCGGTGATCGCTGCGCGATTCGATTCGATTCGATTCGAAGAGGACGCGACGGCGGGGCAAGGGAGGAGACACGGGTAGGTGTTCTCTGGAAGCTTTGGGGGCAGGGGCAGGGCTGGCTGCTGGCTGCGCCTGCGTGCTAGGGTTTTTTGTGCGCGGAGGGTAGACGTAGCCAGAGGATAGGTCCACTTTATTAAAAACTGAGACTTAAATATCTTTTTCAACGATACTATTACTTAGCATAAATATTTATATATTTTAATATATAATTCTTGGTTAGCATAGATAGGGGGCCACTTTTCCGCGTGCGGCGTGCCCGGTTGGAACTTGGAATTTGCATTTGCACAAAGCAGCGTGTCGGTTTCTTGCCACGATACCCCCGTCACTTCCGTTCCAATCCAAACAACCATAAAAATCAGAGGCAGATGAAAAAAAAAGTTTATAACGTTTAAGTGTATATGCCAAAACAACATAATCACCAACGGCGACAACAACAATAATGATATTATTATTATTATTATTCATGGTGAGTGTAAGAATATATTATTGTTATTATTATTATTCATGGTGAGTGTAAGAATATATGGATTCTTATTAGATGGATGAATGGATTATTGAACCATATTATTATTATTCATGGTGAGCATAAGAATATATGGATTCTTATTGGGTGAATGGATTATTGAACCATATTCTTCCATAACAATGTTCGCAAATAGGTTGTCTAAAGCAAGAAAAGATTTAGATGATAGTTTTCATAGTTTCTACCTAGATGACTTTGATCTATCTCAAGTCTCAACTAAAAATATCATATCCCTCCCCCTCACCGGCGCCGCTCCTCCCCTCTCACTAGCACCATTCTAGAGCTTCGCTCCTACCTCCCATCCAATCGATGTCGCCGCTCTTCGCGCGCGGCGACGCCGGCTCGCACAACCGACAGCTGTCGCTTCCCCTTTCTCCCTCCTCATCCTCCACCACCCCTTCTCAATACACCTACTCTGGCTGGCCGACCGACCATGGCATCCCTTGGTCATGCATCTGGCCTCACAAGGTGATTGGCGACCTCCGTCCCTCCTCGACACGGATCCTCCTGGACTAGTGGTCATCGTGCACATTGAGGTGCACTTGGCCTGCTCCTGGTGCCCCTTACTACCTCCCGCAACCGGTAGGGTTGGATCCGCCCTCCTGAGGTCCGAACCTAGAAGTGATGCACATGGCCGCATCAACATCGATGGACGCACAACTTGTTCAACAGCTGATGGATGCGGCTGCGACACATCACGACGTGCAGGCGAGGCTAATAGTCATGGTGGCATGGCTGGACTTGTTCCACCTCGCCACCGTGCACTACTATTGTTGGTGGCGGCCTCCTCCCGCGGCGCCACAAGCCACAAACACTATACTTGTATCTCACTATTCCAAAACTCAAAGCTGCTCAAGCCGCCACCGTTAGGAGCCACCGAAGCATTTGACAACATCTGTTTGGTTCTCGGTTACAACCTACCACAACTAACTTTAGGCAAGTGTGGCAAGCCACAAAAGTTATGGCAAAGAAATTGGTGGCCACCGGCTATGACTAAAGAAATCTTACTATTACACTCTATGACATGTGGAGCCAAAAATTTTAGGGTGTGTTCATTTCATGAAAAGTGAACTCAAAAAGTGTTATAGTACCGCCACACCAAATCTTTTGACGCATAAATAGAGTATTAAATATAGTTAAACAAAAAACTAATTGCACGTTTCACTAAAAAAATACGAGATCTCTTTTTAAGCCAGTAGTTACTCTATGGTTGGACAATAATAATTAATAAATGCAAACAAAAATGTTACAAGAAATTTAACCCAAAATATTTCATTAACACCCCTTACCTAAGGTATGTCACCAACCAAACACTTTGGCCAATCAAATAGCCCCCCTAACTCTTGTACAAAAGCAACCCCGCCGAGACTCTAGAGACCGTAGTAAAGCGTTGTCCCTCAAGGATCCTTCAGTAAGCACCGTCAAGGGGATAGGATCAGAGGGGATTATTCCATGGCGCTACCACCTCGCCATCGCCCAGACACTATGATCTAGATATACTTTCAGTCGGGACCTACTCTCTACAGTTCTACACCACAAGAATTGAAACGAGAGGGACGGGAGATCCACGTAACTCTGCTGCGCAATAACCATCCGATGCTTAAGTCTATTGCTGAAGTTGTTCGCTCCCAAGTCTATTGCCACAAGACGCGACTGGACGGATCAGCAAAATCCAGGCACCACAAACAAAAAAAGATTTGCCCAGAAAACATGCATAGCAAGCGACTGGACGGATCATCAAAATCCAGGCACCACAAACAAAAAAGATTTGCCCAGAAAACATGCATAGCAACGCTGTACACATCGAAGTATCTGGATGCTGAGCAGTTGGCAGTATATTAAAACCCAAATGTCCCTGGAATGCGCCTTTCATGCAAGCACTAGCGAGGTCATGACGAACAGAGAACCAACACTGCGCATGGGCATGCATCGTCGAAAATTATCATTGTGCCATTAGATGCGATAATGTGCAGCTGGATGCTTCATTTCTTAAGACACTAGAAAAAGTACTCAATTTTTTTTCCACAACTGAATGTAATATAACACCATCAGATGCAGTGAAGAAACAGAAAAAAAGCTGGAGGCAGTAATTCCAAAAATCAGAATTATTCTTGGCTAGCACCGTTTGTCGCCTCCATGGGATCTGCTTCTGCTGCGTCTCCTTTCTTGCCTATATTCATGAGAAAATAAACAACTAAGTACAAAAGGTTATCCAAAATAAACAAGTCTAGACAAAAGGAACAAGAGTTGTGCAACAGAAAACAATCAAAAAATAAATTAGCATGTAACTAGTTTATCAAGAGAACTAAATCAGTATAGTGTACTGTGTGCATGAGCCGAACCTTTCTTCTTCTTTCCACCACCCTTCTTCTTTGATTTTGTCCCCAAAGCAAGCCATGCCTTTATCTCAGCATTGTCTTCAATGGATTTTGTGGGCTGTAACTCCTGTAGCGGATGTGATGTAATCTTATCTGATCCATTGGGCATCAGAAGCACAGTGAACTTTATGTGTGCAACAAGATCACCTGCATGATGCGACCACTTAATATGATGGCTGTTACAATAATCCAATAGGTATGCTCAAATAATTTTGAAGAAATTGCAAATAAGCACATAATCAATATGCACCAGAAGCCCACAAACCTTACAGGAGTTTCTATAGACCCAAGGTGAGAACTTATGGTATGTTGAAAAAAAATCCAGCAGTCAATTGGTTATATTCAAGGGTAGGGGTATATCTCTACCTGGCTTCTCATGAAGTACAGGGTACGGCTGCAAAAGCTCATGGTTCATGCATTCCACCAAGCCTAAGCGTGCACGCTTCTCTTCTAAAAAGCCCTATACCAATTCACAAGCTCATGTTTCAATAAACAAAGGTAGAACACTTCTTGCAAAAAAAAAAAAAAGGTAGAACAGTTCAAAACTCAAAATTTGTTGTGCAGTCACAAACCTAGCAGTAAAAGGCATGATTGGGAACTTCTGGCTGATCTCACTGAAAATAAACCTTGACGCTTTCATCTTCAAGTGATAATTCTTGTCTACAGCCCTTTTGTAGATCGTGGTCTGCTTCTCATCCAATAACTTGGGCTGCCATGCATATTCAGCAAAAATGTAATCAAACAGGAGAGAAAAAAGGAGGATCATATGCAAATAACAGAAATTCTTACCTTCCCTCCCCAGTACTGGTGACAATATCAATTGCATAGACTTCATTTTCTTCAAATTCAGCATCATCAACCTTTGTATCAGCATTGGAGACACTGAGCACAACTTTGTTACCATCAATCACAAATTGTTTCAGTTGATGGCTAAGAACACCTTCCACAATTTTGCAATCATAAGCAGCAGCAACTTTCTGAATTGCTTCAGTAACATCCTTATTCTGAAAGTATATATAGCTGGGATTAGTGATGGAATGAACAAATCAGTACACACCCACAAAATGAGATGATACTAGTTAGTCCACCACTTCAAACATATTTCAAAGATATATACATAGGGAGGCAGCAACAATGAGAGCTAAAATATAACTTGTGAAAGGAAAAAAAAACTTAGGGCTTTGTAGAACAGTTATACCTTCTTCCCAGGTCTTACAAGCCTCATGGCGACTTCTGCTGCTGTGTTGGCAGCAGCAAGAACATCAGCTGCTCTTCCTGTGACAGGCCCATTTGTAATTACATGTGTATGTGCCACCACAGCAATAAAGCCATCAATGTGACAGCCCATGTCACTGCAAAAGGAAAACAATTGCTGAGGTCCACAGTAATATCTGCAAAAGGCATTATAAAAATAGTTGCAGCAAGATAATTACATTTTAACCATATCATTTTCTTCCAGAACTGCATCATCTGTGGCAAGCGGTGAGAAGTGGCAGACGGTGTTATTCACGGATACACAGGTTGGGAAAGCAATGCCCCTTTCAATCTTCCTCTTTGCATTCTTGTAGACATTCGCGGTTTGCCTATTCCCAGCAATGAGCCCAAAGTAAGGATGCAAACTAGCAAGAAAGTAGCAATAAACAGCACTAAGACACAGAAAGATGTATTACTCTCTTATGAAAGAGTCGCCCCTTCTCACAAAGGTCAACAATCTTCGCTTTTGGCTTGCACTCAGACACAACCAGCTTCAGAGCATCTGTTGCAAAGGTGATAAAACACTTATCAGGCCAAAGTAAGCACAGTTACTATTATTAGTGTACTTCTTGAACAAACCCAACCTAAAAACAAAATCTATAACAGATAAAACTTCCAAAGAAAATGGAGCAACCAAAGTGGTGCTAACATCAAACTAGGAGCCTCCTCTGCAATCCAGAACCGCTGCTACCAGTATAGACATCAATCATGATGAATCTGAACGCCATTTGACATATCCAATTATGCTTCTCAAAACTATAACAGGAACTCCATTTACAAATTACATTCTCAAAACTATAACAGTAATCCATTTACTTTTTTCGCGAGCAGGCATATCTTCTCTAAACGATTTCTGCACCAAAAGAAGGCCATCCAGCGTGGCCACGTCGCTGGCTGGCCTCGGCCGTCCGATCGGCGGACGGACGGCGCCCAGATCGGGCGAATCCCGGTCATTTTGCAAAAAAACCCTTCAACTCTGACAAAATGTAACCCGCAGTCCATCTTCCTCTCCCAGGGTTTTTTTAGAAAAAAGCCATTAACTTTTTCTGAAATCAGCCCGCAGTCCAGGTGGGCATGCCTTCTTACTTGGGCTGACTTTCCCGCTACATGGGCCTTAATGGGCGAATACGGTCCTAAGCTGGTTTCCTTTTCGCACAAATCTTTTTCTTTTTATGAACAAATTTTGTGAAACTTTGAAATTACATAGTTAATCACAGGAAAATTATAAAATAAAAAAAAAATCATTTCGAATCCTCATAAATAAATCTATGCAGTGGATCCATAATAGAACATGTTTAAGTAAATAGTTTTAACTGAACATTTTCACCTTTGTTTCTTAGGGGTAAATATGAAAATCAAATAAGAAACTTAAAATAAAAAAATTGTTAAGCACTCCTCATGAGAAATAACATCATTTTAACCTTTCGGCTACTTCTGCTTCTCTCTCCTTCATAAATGCTTTTAACCCTTTTTTCTCAAAAAAGTGAAAGTTCCATTTCAACAACAAAAGCAAAATGTTACTTACTACATTCAGATAGTTACAACGACACATAGCTAACCTTAATACTTATCCAATCACCCTAACCCTAACCCAACACACTGCCCATTACTCATCATCATATAGTAAAAACGATATGATAGTTCCATTTAAAAAACAAAAAAAATATAACTAAAATGATACCATCATCATGATGAACCCTCCAAAATATATAACAACTACAACAACATGCTACGAACCATGACACTAAAAAAACTAACCTTATCTATGTAGATAATAAACATTTTAACTGTAAAATAAAACAAAGCCTATGTGAATACAATATTAATAGTTCTTGAATTCAATTCACAAAAAGAAAAATTTATAGTACAAAATATCACAGGCCCTAATGGCCACAAGCGGCAACGCCGCGACCATTTCTAGTATACCTGTATTTCATTAAGAGGACAGGGAATCCATTTACTCACCCAACAGCTAAATCCAGCTACTACTTGTTCACAAAGATCGCAAAACATCTAAATTGAAGAACAGCAAACAATTAACAAAAACTAGCGGCAACAAAAACTAGAAAAACTAGACAATCTCCACGCACTTTGATGGACGGATGATAAGGTTAGAAGGGGGCGATAAGCCGAGCCTACTTACTGTTGAGGATTTCGGCGGCAGACTTGTACTTAGTGACGACGTCGTTGGAGGAGAGGTCGAGCTCCTTCTCCTCCCTGACCTCATCGTCCGACGACATCTGCGGCACACACCAACACTCAAAGCGATCAGTAATAATGGCGAGAAAGTGACAAGGACCAAACGAAACAGGTCGAATCGAGCCCGAGGGGACGGAAAATACTCACTGCTTCAATCCGAGGTGGAAGTCGGCGGCGCTGGGAGGAGGACTCGGGGCGGCGTCCGAAGAGGTGGTGGCGGCGGCGGGTGAGAGGTTTAGGTTTAGGGTTTGGGCTCGGGAGGGGGATTAGAAATGGAGCGAGGCAGCCTGGTCGGGTGAGGCGGCGGCGTCTGGCTAGGGCTTAGAGGGAGGAGGGCGTATCACTGGCCGGTGGGCCAGAGTATGGCTAGTGCGGTGAGTGGGTCGCTGACGGGTGGGACTGTGGGACCGGGGACATCGGATGATGCTCGTCATGGGCCGTGCCGCGTATGGGGCTGGATAAGACTTACAGGTGGGCCACAGGCCACAGAACGGTGCGGCCCGATCAGAGCAGAATCCACGTGTGGGCACGCTTGAGCCTTTGGACCGCGTCCCGTCCCGTCTTCCGCTCAGTGTTGTACCTATAGAAGGAAATCTATTGGCTAATTAAGATATTTTTATGTTATCAAAAAAAAATTAAGATATTTTTAATGAAAATTTATAAATAACTAGCTAAATGAAACAGGAAAACAATAAAAAAAATAACACTTTTATTGACTACCAAGGAGAGATTAAATATAGCTAACGACTTCCAAATATCCTGCGACTAATCAAGCATGACCTTCTACAAATATCTCTCACATAACTCTCAATATAGTATTTATTTCTCTATCTAGCTAACGGCTTGCAAATTGCTCCCCGATAGCCAATAAAATTTCTCTTAAACTAGCTATTTGGAAACTCTGCAGATGCCCTTATATAGGGCTTGGTGCACAGGAAAGTGAGCAACTGCCTTTAACTACTCCCTCCTCCGCCCCTAAATAATTTTCACTTCCGCTTCCTAAAAAACGTCTAATTCTATTTTAAAAGTATAAATATTTATGGTACATAATTAGTATCATTAGAAAGATATTTGAATCTAGTTTTCTTAATAAATTTATTTGGCGATACAAATGTTGCATGTATTTGTACAAAACCAATCAAATTTGTAGCAAAGACACCAACGATGATAGTTATTTAGAGACGGAGGAAGTACACCACTGAACTGATCTGTAAACATTGCATATACGATTTCATTTTTTTTTTTCTAAAGACTTTTGATCATTTCTCTTTCATGTGAGTGCCTGGTTGGGTATGCGTCTATATGAATTTTTTTTTTTTTGAGAATTGTCTATATGAATTGAGATGGCACATAAAGTGTCATGAACGAATTGGGCCAGCCCGAGTGGCTAATTAGGCCAAACGCGCCGGCCGCCCGGGAGGGGGGGGAGGCGGCGCGCTGCTGGGGGCCGCCCCCGCCGCCGCCCCCTTCCCTCTTCCGTACGACTCACGAGTTTGCTTAAAACTTTCAAGTTAGGATTACCTTAGGTAATTTTTGGTGTGCAAGGGGCTATCTCATCTATAAGGGAGACCCTTATTAGAAAATAATAAAATAGGAATTGCTTGTAAAAGGTATTCAGGTCGTATAAGGAAACCTTATAGAGATTGCTTAGATTACAAGTCCCACTAAGCCGGGCTATATAAGCAAGAGGCATGTAATCTCTAGGGGATAAGCAAGCAAATAAAACATATCTATCGTTTTTCGCTCTTGGCCTCCACCTTCCCGCTCCAGCGCCGCCTTGTGCCGCCGCCCAGGCCGACTCGCCGCCCCGCCCACCACTCCGCCCACGCCTTGTGTGGCCACCTCTCCCCCCCCCCCGGCTCCTCCCTCCTCCCTGCTGCTCGTGCTGCCGCTCGTCGCCGCCCGGCGAGACCGCAGCCCCGCACACCATCTCAGGGCTCCAACGGTCGACAATCGGGTGTCAATTCCGGTTCAATCTAGCCGAATCGACATAAAGTAACCATGCAAGCAAAGAAAGCCTCTCAGTGTTTGATTTTGTTTTTAACAGAGTAAATGTTGCTTCCAAGCGGACGTCCTAACAGAGGGGTTAATAACCTGTTTCCCAAAGCATATGTAACCCGATATAATTTTTTTTTTTTTGTGTACAATCAAATTTCAACTATCTTTTGATAGTGGTACGCAACACATTTAGTTTCAAATATCATAGTATTTTGTTTTGAGTTAAATAGACCACAAACCCCAAAACCAATAAGCATGTGTCACATAGGTCTTTGAACTTTGAATTTCTTACCCTCTAACTTGTTAAGTGGTACACCACATACCCTAAACTTTAAAATTGCATTTGTGGCCCCTAAACTTGTTAAGTGGTACACCTCAAGCCCCTAAACATTAACTCTTGATATTTTTCTAAAAAATAGAAATCTAACTTGATATTTTATAGCTTGGTAGAGTGAATAACAATGATGATTAATGACATGTTTTTTCAAAATTTGAATTGTTGCATTTCAAAAATTCATATTTGTGCATCATTTGAACTCTAGTTAATTGTGATATCTTTGTTCAACACATGTTACATGCCCAAAAATTGAGTCTTTACGAACATCAAATTAAAACTATTAAATAATAACATTTTTAAAGCTCAAAATTGGTGTCGTTATCATTTTTTGAATACCCTAAAAATATATAGAAATATACAAGTTTGACCATTTTTTAAATGCAATAATTCATTTTTAAAAAAATCACAAGTTTTGTGTCGTTATCATCCTTGTTATTCACTCTACCAAGCTACAAAATTTTTTAGCTCTCGAGAGACCCCTTCTTTGCTTCTTAAGTTAGATTTTTTTATATATAAAAACATAGAAAAATAATCAAACGCAGGGGCATATGGTGTACCCTTTAATAAGTTTAGGGGTTAGAGATGTATTTTCAAAGTTTAAAAAAGTTGTGGTGTATCACTTAACAAGTTTAGAGGGCAAAAATGTATTTCAAAAAATTTAAGGTCTATGTGACACACGCTTGTAAGTTGAGGAACTCTGGTGCATTTAACTCTTTCTGTTTTTCAATGACTATGGTCACGGCATCACGCAGGAATAGTAGAAATAGGATCTACGCGCCGCACACACAGACACGGACACGGACGCTCTCGCTTCCGCTTCGTAGGTGCGTGTCGCCCACCGGAGGGTCTCACCGGACACGCGTCGCGCCGCGGCGTTACCGACGAGAGTCCTTGCTGCGTCGCGTCCGCGTCGGCGCACACGCGCCGGCGCCTGCCCTCGCGGCGCACCGCCCCCAACTGTTATAAAGGGCGGTGACGGGTCCTGGAGTCGTCATCAGCAACAACGACAGCTCCAGACAAAGAATCTCGTATAGCACCTTGGTGAGCTTGCATTGGTAGTTAGACGACAACAATGGCGTCCGGTCAGGAGAGCAGGAAGGAGCTGGACCGCAAGGCCCGCGAGGGTGAGACCGTCGTCCCCGGAGGAACCGGCGGCAAGAGCCTCGAGGCCCAGGAGCATCTCGCCGAAGGTACATACAGGACTGGGTACATAATCGGCAGGACTGGGTACATAATCGGCGAGTGTTAGTGCCAGCCATCCTTTTACTAGTGTCCTGTCGTTGTTGGCTTCAATAATATAATTGCCTCGACGTTTGCACGCAGGGCGCAGCCATGGAGGCCAGACTCGCAGGGAGCAGCTGGGGCACGAGGGGTACAGCGAGATGGGGAAGAAGGGCGGCCTGAGCACCAACGACGAGTCCGGCGGCGAGCACGCCGCCAGGGAGGGAATCCCGATCGACGAGTCCAAGTTCAGGACCAACAAGCAGTCCTAGACGTACGCGTACGCGTGCGTAGCTTTCGTAGCTGTCTGTAACGGTGTACCTTGGCGTACGTAGCTACTACTATCGTGTCGTCTCTACTTTGGAGAAGTAGAAGAACAATAATGTAGGGTGCCTCAGCATGCGTGTAGGAGATCATGCATACAGTATGTGTACGTGTGTGTATGATCATGCATGCTTCGAGAAGGGCTTAGTTAGTTCCTAATCATGTCAAGTTGAGTTAGTTCCTAATCATGTGCCACTCGTCAGGTTCGATTCAGGCTTTGTAGTTGGCTAGCCTGTATGTTTCCATGCCTGATCAAGTGGTTGAGCTTGAGCATGCATAGTCCTCGATCTGTTGACGACGCTCTCCTCAGTGTTTAATCAGTAATGTAAAGTTAGTTTGGCGGTTCCTCGCCATATATCTGCTGCTCTGCACCGGTTTCTCTCATGTTTGTGTGATTAGTAATCACTACACTACATCCTCGGCTTTTCTTGAAAGTACTAATACACACAACATGATGAAATCAACTTGTTCGAAGAAAGTGAATCTACTTATGTGTTGGAACTTTGAACTCGTGGCATCATGGAGAATTTTCATCTATGTGTGATACCGCCAGGATTACAAATGTACCGATGTCATTGCAGTGTCATTTTAACCATGATTTCTACATGGCTTTCAACAAATTCCACGCAGGTTTTGACGAACTGTTTCCTTGATTGGCAATACGGTGGAAATTAAGGAAAATGATAACACAAGAACGGCACTTTTGCCATTGCTCGTGTCGATCGAAATATAAGTTGAAATACCATGATATTAAATTATTGAAATTTTCTACAATAATTGGGGAAAAATTCGATGGCTCACATCAACCAAGAAATGAACGATCCGATGGCTACAAAGCACAGAAAGCAATGAGAAAAAATCATCTGAGGCAAAAATTGCCTCGCCGTTGGTCCGTGGTGGCGGTCGCCATAGGAGCAAAAAATTGCCTCATGTTGCCTCCCTTAAAATAGCGGGATTAAGAATGGCGGTAATTGCATTCTTGTAATTCTATTTTAATAAAGGGTAAAACGGTGCGACACCCTCACGCCGGTCACGAAGCGCTGGTCTGTGCTTCGCACCGCCGCCGCACCGAGCCAAACCGGCCACGTACACGCAAAGGCCAGCATCGCCGAGGAACGCGTCCGCCGGGAAGCTCCGAAAGCCCCCGTTCCTGGCAACAACGCGGTCGTCCGGCCCGCCGAGGAAGTAGAGCGCGACGCTGTGCGGGAAGCCGTCGGTGACGGCGTTGGCGACGGAGAGGCTGCCCCGGTCGACGAGGATGGCGACGGAGCAGGGGGCGTAGTTGAGCACGTTGACGTTAGCGGCGTAAGGTGGACGAGGTAGACGGCGACGGGCGACACCGGCGTCGGGCTGGCGACGTCCAGCAGCGCCAGCATGGGCGCCACGTCCGCCTCCGAGCACGCACGCCAGCACGCGCAGCTCATCGCCGAGCTTCTTGTGCTGCACCGTTGTACGACACGTCAAGAACCTGCAAGAACGGCGGGGCGCCGATGGTGTCCGGGAGGCCGCCCTGCAGCGTGTTAATTGCCGGAGACATTTAAGTAGTCCAGCGCGACGCAACTGCCGAGCTGCGGCGGTATGGTGCCTGACAACCTGTTGGACGACAGGTTGAGCACCTGCAGCATCACCATCTTGCTAATGGCAGCAGGGATCGGCCCTTCCGTTGGTTGCCGGAGAGGTTCAGGTACAGCAAGCCGCCGAGCGCGGACAGGTCTGCCGGGATCTCGCCCTGCAGTGCGTTGTGCGAGAGATCGAAATTCTGCAGGTCCACGCATCGGGCAAGGCTAGGAGGTCCGGCGCCGGCGATGGGTCTGACCGCGATTAGTGGAGGGGTGAGGATGTAATTACTAATTAGCGGTACTTAATGACATGGTTACCCTTTCAAATGAAAAAAAAGAATTTAGGGAGGCGATGAGAGGTAATGATAAAAATCGAAATCAAGCATAGAAGAGCTCTAAATTATTATGCCTTATAAGCGATTATAAAGGAGAATAATACGGTGGATGATGAAGTAGCCGGAGAGGAGTGTATATATGGTACTGTCATATCAAACTATACTTAATTTTTTAACTAAAACTCTTTTATAAAAGAGAATGGACGATGGAAGGAGTAGCAGGAAGTGTATGTGTTCGTGGATGGATCTAACAGATGTGAACAAATTCGCTAATACAATGTATTAATCTCCGTTTCAAATTGCAAATTATAGATTATTACTTAAGTTTCTTACCTTAAACATATACCATTAATTATCTTATAAATTTAAAACAATTTATAATCTAAAACGGAGGAAGCTAGAAGTAGTGTCTAGCCACAAATCGAAAACTATTAGCCGTCTCTCTCTGACTGCTATATATTAAAAACGAATAATCTAGGCGAATGGACCCGAAAAGAAAATTGAGGTCAAGCTTTGTGCAAGACATCAGTAGTGTTTTAAGAAAAGAACCTATCTGATTTTTATAGGCACGATAAATGCTTGTTCGCTGTAGAAAAATCCTTCTTATCCCGTGTGAAGTTTCAACTGTGCCATACTTTTTCTAGCTCGACTTTTTTGACAACATTTTTAACTCGATTTTAAAGAAAACTCTCCACCCACTCCAAAAAGTGCTGTCGTCCGGTCTGGAGCTGTACAGAATCCTAGAGCTATGTGGCATGTATACATGGGCGGAACTAACTACTTCTCATCGGACAGAAAAATGCCAAGACGAAGGGGCAACGGGCGGGGTCCATGCCAATCCCTGTACACTGTCTCGCCGGGCACCTGTATGGTCTCAACCGGTCGGTCATGCTCATGCCTCTCGGTCTCGGGTGCCGAGCGCATGCATACACACGCGGCGGCAATGCAGCATGGCCGGAGCACCAGCTCGCCCACATGCTACAGCAGTGCTCCTCTTCGCCCGTCCCGGCCGGTCGGATAACTACACGGCGCACGCGCACGCGCACGCATGGCAATCTCTGCCCGGGGACATGCGCTCGCTCACATGCGCGCATGCAGGCCCTCTCCTCACTCGACAAGTACGTACGTGTCGCTCTCGCGAGGCCTTGCCGCACACGCGTCGCGCCGCACGGGCGCCGAGGGACCCTGCATTTCGTCCGCGTCGGCGCACACGTCCCCGGCCCGGCCGGCCGGCTCTCTGGTAGTCTGATCGATGGGCCCTGGCCTCAGCTCGTGACGTGCCGCCTCTCCACTGGACCGGACGGCTATAAAAGGGCGGCGCCACCTGATCCTCCATGTCACACAAGCAAAGCCGGCCAGTACGGAGTAGAAGCTAACGAGAGCATTCCGCATTCCTGCGTACACACACACGTGTAGCAAACCCAACTCCTGAGCTTCTTCGTTAGTTTGAAGGACGGAGATGGCGTCCGGTCAGGAGAGCAGGGAGGAGCTGGAGCGCATGGCCGAGGAGGGCCAGACCGTCGTCCCCGGCGGCACCGGCGGCAAGAGCCTTGAGGCGCAGGAGCACCTCGCCGAAGGTTTGTCACCTACGGCCGGGCCGGGCGGCCGGCCTTTTTATCATCATCTCGACCTCTAGCCTAGCTTTGACTTCTCTCTTGACCAATGAAACGACTGTGTTCCTCGGCTGATGTGATGTGTGCGTGCAGGGGCGCAGCCGCGGCGGGCAGACCCGCAAGGAGCAGCTAGGCCACGAGGGGTACCAGGAGATGGGCAGCAAGGGCGGGCAGACCCGGGTGAGCAGCTGGGTCACGAGGGCTACGTCGAGCTGGGAAGCAAGGGCGGCAGCAAGGGCGGGCAGACGCGCAAGGAGCAGCTGGGTCACGAGGGCTACGTCGAGATGGGCAGCAAGGGCGGGCAGACGCGCAAGGAGCAGCTAGGCCACGAAGGGTACAGCGAGATGGGGAAGAAGGGTGGCCTGAGCACCAAGGAGGAGTCCGGCGGCGAGCGCGCCGCCCGGGAGGGCATCGAGATCGACGAGTCCAAGTTCAGGACCAAATCCTCCTCCTAGATCTGATGCGCATCCTCGTAGCTGCAGGCAGGTAGTGTGGTATGAAATTGTCGTAGCTCCGGTCGTGCCACTCCAGGTTCAGGTTTGGCACGTGTGCACTGGAATAATGTAGCCATGTAGGGCGTCGGTCGTCAGCAGCACGCATGTAGGCGGTCATATGTTGTGTGCGTATGACCATGCGTGCTTTCGCTTCAGTTAGGTGCTGATGATCTTCGGTTGTCAGCGGTCGTCGTGACTGTGTGTTAGGCAGGTTTTGTTTCTTCAGGCTTTGTCGTCCGAGTTTAGCAGCCTGTACTGTGTGGTGGGTCTAGCACCTGACGCCTCAAGGTTCGTTGAATTTGTTTGTATCCATGCTTTTGTTTCGGTAACGTAGTTGTTGGTTCATCATAAGACACTCTGTACTTTCGAGTTTCGACTACTGCAATTTGTTTCAGTGATTATCTTCGTTGGACGGTACAATGAAGGATATATCTCTACAGTTAATTAATTTGGCACAAGAAAAACCAGAACGGAACGGAAACATAACACCTCCCCTGTCCCAGACGTACTTGCAAGTATAGCCTGAGCAATATATACAACACATCGTCAGTAGAGTTGACATTTCATCTTTTCCCGATGAGAGTGCGTAAGCACATTGGAAGCAGCAATTCCTTCTGATCTGCTCGCTCTCTGATCCTGTAACCACACTGGCCAAATTAGTGAATTACACCGAAGAAACTCGCTGCACCACCGGGTGAAAACGTGTAGCCAGCTTTCCTGCTTTGTGCATTGATATGGTATGACACCGCCGATTTATGCTCTACAAAACCCGAATGCTGTGAACTCGTTCCATTGTGGATGGGCAACAATCAGCAACAATCTTTCAAGATTGATCATACAACAACACGGCCGTTACGCAAAACTGCTTGTTCAAAGCATTGCCAGTTCAGCCGCTAACAACGGCACAATAACAATCTTACCCGTGCACCTACTACAACATCCAGCGATATTGCTAACTTTTCCTCCCACCACATAACCCATACAAAATCTATCTGTGTTCTACAAGTAAAAGGACGTTCTCTTCCTACCCTGCACACAAGCAGCAGCTTATTAACCGGTCACCACACTTGGAACAATTTGCATCTTCGGTAGCAGAACAGTTGCGGGTTCGGTTAAATTTGATGCTTTCATTAATGGCTGGTTGCCAGGGCCGTCACCAGTAGCCCGAACACGAAGAACGGCTGTGCGCTTGCCTATCAGAAAAAAGGTAAGGTTGTCCGAATCAGATTTGGAACAGGAGGGGCTGGGTCGGAAGTAGTAAAAGAGTGGGAGAAGCAGCTGAAGCACACCTGGTATTTGACATCATACTTCACAGGGTCCTTCAGGAAAGTACTGGAACTGCTCCAGGAAAATAAAGTGTTAGAATGCACAAAAACGGAAGTGGCACTGTTAGTGTAATGGCAGGAGCTCTGCTTTCAATTAAGAAGAATAGAATTGGCCTAGTTTATAAGGGAAACCAGGCCTGAAAACAGAGTAAAAGAAGAATAGAATTGGCCTAGTTTATAAGGAAACCAGGCCTGAAAACAGAGTAAAAAGAAGAATAGAATTGGCCTAGTTTATAAAGGAAACCAGGCCTGAAAACAAGTACCAGACAACCCGGTTATCTCCTCCGCTACATTGTTTCATATGTTTCAGGTATGCAGCGTTAGATAAAAGAAATGTGCTTATCTGCAATGTTTTATTTAACACAAACATATGTTCAAACTACTATTTGGAGGATTGTAGTCGATATAGAGCACACAAAAATAGAAGTGGAAATGTTAATGAATTAGGAAGTCCCACTTGTCTCCTCCACTTTGTGGTACTGTTCGTGTTTCCTTTATGCATTGTGTATAAAATGTCCTTAGTAGCAATGTTTCATTCAGTAGAGATATATTCAAAACTGTTTTATGGAGGTAACCAAAAAAGATATGCAGTTTTGAATCCTTACAGCCTTACAGATAAAGCTATTCCTCAAAGGTTTGAACCTAGTACATGGAAACACATGGACCAAAAAAACACAAGACACAACAAAAAGTGCAACAAGAACAGTCAGGTATACCTGAAAGAACACCTGAGGAATTGTTAGCCCAAGCAACGCCAGGGCATAATACAGCTTACCAGTGCTCAATAGGTAACCTGAAAAAGATGTGCAATGGTACGTTAATTTTACAACTTATCAAAATTCAACATAATAGTATCAAGCTATCGATGTGTTCCCTATTTTCTACTGATAGAATATGGCAACATGCAAGACTCGGAGAAAATATAGCTACAAAAATCTCATGCATAGTGTGCTGACATTTCAAATCTTTGGAATCTAAGCTAAAAAAAAAAATCAATAAGCACATCTTGTTCAAAGATGTAATATCATGATAGAGGGGGAACTTTAAATCTGATGCATTACCATGACAAATGCAGGGGATAATGTTAGGTGATGCAGTACATTAGCAGGAGTAGGAAGCGGTGAACAGCATGACAACCATAATATGGTATGCAGATCGAACTAGTACAGTAAGAATTAAAGTGAAGGCAGATTGTATGACAAAGAAAAAAAGGCAACAGATGTCTTGCCTGCAACAGATAATTGAGTGATATCAATTGCTCCAACACATATCCATTTTGCAGTTTCCATCCCAAAAGCAACAGGAAGTGACTATAAAATTCAAACGGATTTTTAATATAAAAAGTGAAACTATTACTGAGAAGCACGTTAATGATAAATATTTACACAAAAAAAGGAGTATAACCTGAAGCCCCAGAGTTCTATCCCTTCAATGCTCTTAAAATCATTTACGATAGCAATCCTAGCTGCATAATCATAATCAAGAAAAAGGTCAATCATCATGACATGTATGAATGATCAAAAGAAAGCCAAACAGGATGTGGAGACAGAATACCCCAGCTATGCTGTACAAAGTAGTCAAGACAACGATATCCGGTGTAAGAGTTCCAAATAACGCCTGGCCAGCCCACCTGCAAAAAATATTTATACCTTGAACTCTTGTGAATGAATATAATGATGGTAGCATCAAAACCTGCACTGCTTGCGCAACATGAAGAGAGAATCAGCAATGTTGATCATACCAGGGCAAGCTGATATAACTTGCCCCAGAGCAAAGTTCCCAATCCATCCATTCTGCTTGAGCTGAAATGATGAAGTTTTGTGAGCATCTTTCAATCAGAAGGCGTGTTGCATCTCAAGGAACTATTTTTCAGAGAAGAGAATCGGTAATAAAGAAGACACACTCAAGTACCTTGAGAGGTGGTGCTGAATATATGTAAGATAGTAAGGAGCCACCCAAAGCAAGATAAAACACAATAGGAAAATCGTGCCCTGCCTGAAATGGCAAAAAGCATTATAAGATGCATGAAAAATTTTAATTTCACCAACCTGTCCGTGCACAAAAATAATTACTCAAGGACTTACCCACACATCTAACAAAGCGCCTAATCCAAGCCCTCCTAGCAATAGCACCCAGATCTGGGTTATTACCTGAAGACAATAATTTTCATCAGTATGACAGGGAGTATGGGATGACATAACACAACTTAGCCAATTGGAACTGGTAAACCCTTGTAAATGATACCAGAATATCATTATCGTCATGAGTAAATTTCATTCCAAATGTTACACAGCAGCCAATGGCATTACATGTGCCACAATGGAAAAAACAAATACACTAGGGAATTTAGGCCAATTTGAAAGAGGGGGTTCACAAAAGAGAAATAGGGCTCACCAAGCAAGATATCACATCTAACAACCAACCATATACATGACAACGGATATAACAACAAAGTACTAGCATTATAAATCAACCAAAGATTAAATTCAAGGCAATCAGGGCGGATAGATTGAAATGATTAGCTACCTAGATTTCAAGTTTTGGAAAAAAAAATGATGTCAGTCAAAAGATGGCAACATCGCCAAGTTCATAGTTTGTTTATCCATCACCATAGACACATGTGTCCAGGTGGATTTGGTGCAAACCAGTATTGTCTTTGTAAGACAAGCATGCTGGTCCTCAAACTCAATCAAATCTCTTGTTTGTTGTATAAATATAGTATAAAATCCCAATGCTTCAACTTGCAAAATAACATTCTGGAAAGGAAAGAAAGGAATGACTCATTGATGGGAAAAATAACTGGTGTATGAATTGGTTTTATTTTGTGCATTGCTGGCATCCGTAAAAGGCAAGTTTGAACTCTTGTACCTACAAACTAGCCAATAGTTGATGAAACTAAGCATGCATATAATTACATATACCAAAAAAGGGATCCCATATTCTCAAATATAGACATACCTCATTTTCTGATATAGCACCCGATGGAATAGGGCGCGTCTGGCTCATTAATTGCATCAATGTCTCGATCATACCAGTCATTAAGTGTCTACAAGCAAGAATGTTTGGCTGACATACTTATTAGTAGAAATAGTCTCCCATGCAGCATGTCTGAGGATACAAATGAAGGCTGACAAAGTGAATTTAAAAGTAAACCTGTGTGTATCCTGTAAGGCATGGACCGGACATTATCATGCATACAATAGATTTTGCGACATCTTCAACTGTCCAGTGGAAATTTCCTGAATATGACAGATTAGGGGAAAAACAACATAATCATACATACTAGTCATACGCCAAAAGTAACAGTGTTCATAAGCACAACAATTGGACACTGTGCTCTAGTTCCTTTATCCTAAAAGCCAAGCCATCTGGATCAAAAAGAATTTGATGTTGTTTTGTAAGTTGCTGGGCTCCCTAGCTTGAATTCAACAGAAAGAAGGATGGACATACAGATCTTCTAGGCTAAGGGCCTGTTTGATTAGGGACTAGAGACTAAAAGGGACTAAAAATTAGTCCCTAGCCCCTCCCAAGAGTCTATTGGACTAGGAACTAAATGGGACTAAAAATTAGTCCCTAGTCCTCTTGTTTGGTAATTTAGGGACTAAATGAGACTAAAATTTAGTGCCTAGTCCCAATGGCCTAGTCCCAAAGGAACCAAACAGGGCCCTAAATTGCTTTTCATGCAATAAAAGTCAGTCATTAAATATATCGTTATAAGGATGAAGATTCAATAACACTATTGTTGATTTGCAAAGTAGGAAGCCTTCAGAAGGTGGACAACCAACAATATAGTAGGAATGCACTACTAGGCGTAATTACTAATGCACTTCCCAAAATTCACAAGTTGGATTGCTTAATTGCTTTTATGAAGTAGAGACACAAAAGCACTTTTTTAGGAACAGATATGAACCGTTATAGGCAGCAAAAGCATACCAGAGGCAGCTGCTCCACAGAGAACTCCCCATACAAGCGGAGGCCATGTCACTGGCTTAGTAAGTTGAAGGCGGATCTTCCATATGTCCTGTGTCAACATTTCAAAGGGGCATTGGTGAATATTAAATAGTTTCCAGTTTCTAGACACAAATGCCTAGATTGCAAAAGGTTAAAAAGGTATTCATATTCATGTTATCAGTTGCTGGATAGTAAACAACGGAAATTATACGTCTGGGAAAAGACATGCTCAAAAGGTTTTTTCCAAAAAGGGTCAGGTTCACCTTTTTGGCCTGTAACTTGCACGGCAGTTCGATTTTCAACCTAAACCATGAAACCGATGCCTCTAACTGTCCGAAACCCGACAAATTTAATCATCTTGCTGGCTTCAAAGGTGGTTTTCTATTTTCTAAAAATAATAAAAATTCATTAAAAATTACTTATGTATTAATTACGAATTTTTGGAAATGAAACCAGATTTAATTATTTTGGAAAAATAGAAACCAATCTTTGAAATGAGCAAGAGGACCAAATTTGTCCTGTTGTGACATTTGGAAGGTGTCCTATAGCCAGTTTCATTGTTCAGAGCTGAAAATCAAACTGCTGTGCAAGTTGGAGGATGAAAAAGGGGGGAAAAACAGACTTTACCCTAAAAAGTGGTGACATGGCACTTGAAAATTATGTTGAGAGTTATGGGTATTACTCAACTTTTCCATTGCATGAAAATCCTAGCTATGTGCATGATGAATCGTTTATTGAATGTAGGGCAAAAGCATATCAAGCCATTCTGACAAAAAAAAAAATGTAGCATATGCAACCTGGTCAAATGCTTAGCTGTCAGCGAGAAGTAATATCGGAGCATGCACATAAGGAAAAGCTTAATTTCCGAGAATCAAATTAGTTCTTTGTTTGTAGACCTAAGCCACTGCTATATTAGTTCTTATTTGTACATACACACATTCACCGGTTAGCAAAGAAAATGGTGAACCAACAAGGTGACAAGCTGACAACATTGCAATGTGTAGCTGTCTAAGAAAAAGATGAGCCCACATTCAAATTAATTTAGTTTTGCGGCAATAGCAATTTATTAGAGTCTGCCACATAGCACTTTGGGGCTTTCTCATTGTGTAGGCCAGTGCATGAAAATTTGGAAATCATGTAGTAATTCTAAGTTTTGTATTTTGTACTCCTATTTAATACCCAATTATCCACAAAACCGGGCCAAAACCACCCAGTGGAGTATATACCCAATGCACGGGAAGAGGTTGAGGGAAGACTCACGCTCTCCTGCTTGGCACCCTTGATGCCGAGCAGCTGGTTGAAGCTGGAGCCATCCGCCGCGGGCGCCTTCTCCGGGGCCTTGGCGTTCGCCTTCGCTGCGCAACCAATCAATCACGCGTCAAAGTGTTAAGAGAGAAACGGAAAACGGCAGAACAGCACACTGCACACGGAGGAGGGGCCGTGACAAGAACGCACCGTCTTTGGCGTCGGTCTCGGCCGCGCGTACCACCGGGAACGGCCGCCTCCCTGCGAATGAAACTGACATGCATCAGGAGGCCAGTCAAACTTCTCTCGGCAGCTAGTGCTGTTGCGTAGGCTGGGGAGAGAAAACGGCGGTACCAGTACGGTTGAAGCGGAGATGTGGTGGATGCGGTGGAGAGCGGAGGCGGAGAGGAGGGCGGAAGGCGGTGGAGGAGGACGAGGCGGCAGCGGAGGCGGCGAGGAGGTGGGCGGCTGCCATGGTGAAGAGCTGAAGCGGGGAGGGGGGAGGGCCTGAGAGGGAACTGATAAGGTGGCGCTCGTATGTCGCCACTCGCGACGAAAGAAAGAGGATTTTTTTTTTTAAAAAAAATGCTGGTACCAAGCAGAGTGGAAATGAGGCCCAACACAACGGCCTGTTTGTTAAACGATGAGTCACGTCAGCCAGGCTTCGTGTGTTGTAGTCTTGACTTGTTGATTACTTTACTTGTACAAAAGTAGGCTAGTTAGATTAGATCAGATTGTAATCTGCTGTTATCTCATTCTTTCCTTGTAACTTAAGTCGTCTTGTAACACAAGTTGTAATACCACGATGGGGTGTTTCCCATCCTATATAAACACGAAGCCGTGAGCCGGAACGTGCATCGCGTTACCCTAAATTTCACATGGTAATCGGGCGTTTGGATTACGGTTCCTCCATAGCGATGGTGTGGGACACAGATATTCCGGACTAAGTCAATCATCCTAATCCGTCCCTAACCGGGTATTAGAAGGAGGGCGCGTCGTTAGCCATGGGGCGACACTGCGGCGAAGGTCGAGACCGGCAACGAGTATCCCGTCCCGAGCGAGAACTCGCGGGGCGCAAGGACCCGGGGCGAGCCCGAGCTCGTCAGGGGGAGTTACATCTCCGAGCAGGCTCTCCGGGGAGCGCGGGGATATGGCGACTCCGCACGGGCCCGGCGAGCTCCTCCCGTTTGGACCCGAGCTCCCAAGCGCCCGAGATCAGAGGCGTCGGGAGAATCGGGCCCGGCCCGGTTAGACCCGGCATCGCGATTACGGCGGCGGCGCCCGCGAGTCTACGACCAGGATCTCGTGTCGCGGGAGAGACCATCGGCGGCACGCGAGGCCGCGCCTGAGGCTGTCGGACCCCGCCAAAGTAGCGACAAGCACAAGAGACAACCACTCTGCGACAAGAATGACCTCGACGGACGAAGTCGAGCTCTACATCGAGCTCTCTTGGCCACACATTTTCCTGCGACCCCAAATCTGAGCATTTAATGTAAGGCGGCCCTCAATGATCTCGCCGCGAACGCCGTAGCGTGCCGGCGGGCGGCGGGGCCCCAAGCATGGCGGCGGCGGGACGAGCTTATTGTCCCACCCACGCCCCGGCCAAGCGAGCTCCGAGACTTCGTCACCGCCGTACAGCGTGTCGGGATCACGGGCCGCCCTATTCTACCCCTCGACGACCCCGGCGGCGTGCACGGAAGTAGGGCGGCGTCGCGCCGCGCCGCGCCCGGACGACCCGGCGTGCCCGACATTGGAAGGGACCTTTCCTCTTCACCCCCCCCCGGACTTGTATACCTTCTATTTCTAAGACCCTCGGCTCGGTGGCCCTATGAGCTCCCCTTATGACTATAAAGGGAGGCTCGCCACGAGGAGAGCAAGCCCTCTTGCACCACAGAAAACACACACACACATCACTCGATTTCACTCATCACATCGAGACACAGGGAGCTCATCTCCCTCTCCCCCCGCTTGTATGCGCCCGTTATATGAGCGTTTTGAGCTCGATAGTGTCACACACCTTGGACTAGGGTGCTTTCGATTGCCGAACTAGTATAAATCATTGTGTCATTATTCTCGAGCTAGGCCATCGTCGCACACATTAGCCCGGTCGATTCTTGTGACCGTGGTACACGACCCGCGGCTTGTTAGCGCGCCCGGTAGAGCGGCGCTAGTGTGGCGATCACCGCCGATGGCTTCCTTCACCACGGTCCGGCGCCCTGCGCCGTCTTGCCGGGACCTGGACCGGCCGGCTAACTCAGGAGCTCCCTCGTTGGAGCCACCTTCCCTCGGATGGTGCGGAGACGGGATGGCGCCCGCCTCGTCAGTGATGCGCGCCGGCGCCGTCTTCGTGCGTTCGGCGGGATTCGACTTCACTCCGGTGAGCCGTGCGAGCGGCGGCCCGACCATTTCTTTCGTCGCCATCGCGGACTGCTCCGCATCCCTTAGCCGGCGAGCGCTCGAAGGGGGCTCTTTAGCGGCGTCACCTTCTCCACCGCCATATCGTCTGCGATGCAGCCGGGCGGGAGCCGCTTTCCCAAGACAAGTTCCTCGCGGCCTACGGCGAGATGTACCGCGGGACAACTCTTCTTGCCGAGAAAGTGCGGCGTCGAACTGGGGGGCGGCCGGTCTCGAGACCACGGCGGGCGGCAAGCCTCGCGGGGTCGACCCCACGCGAGTGCTACATGTGCCGGCGCCCGGGCGGCCGTACCGCGCTACCACGGCGGGGCGAGTCCTCCGGTACACACCGGCACCGGGGTCGGGGCTCGATGGCTCGCTCAGCGGGCGCCCCCTAAGCGGGTGCGGCGACTCAGCGGCTGGGGAGGAGGCGGCGTGAATCGCGAGGCAGCGGCCCTCCTCGAGGAGGTTGGAGGGGCGATCGACCTGCGTGCTTCGAGGGCGGGAGATCTGACGCCGCGGCGGCGAGGCCGATGACCTCCCGCCGATCTTGGGGCGGGCGACCGCGAAGAACCTCGCGGCGGCCACGGGCTCCTCCGCGAGCTCCCGAGCACGGCGCCGGAAGCTGAAGGCTCCTGGGCTGCGCTCCTCTCGAAAGCCGCGGAGGCCGGCGGGTGGAAGCTCTGAGTCGCCTGGGCGACTCGGGAAGAGCATGGGGCCTCCTCAAATCAAAGCCGAACCGGAGGGAGTCCCAGCGTGTCCACAGCGCGGCGGCGGTAGGAGAAAACGTGCGCCGGGACACCCTCGGCCCAGCGGCGGAGGAGCGGCGCCTGAAGCGCCAGGGCGTCCGGCCCGCGGCCGTCGCGACGGCGGACAAGGCGGCGACCGCCCGGCCGGGTCCTCGGCAAGAGAGGCGGGCACGCTCGGCCGGTCGGGAGGGCCGTAGCCGCGATCCAACCCGAGGTCGGGGAGGCGGCGGCGCGCTCCCCTCACCTCGCGATGCTCGGGTCGGCGGGAGCGGGCGGGCTCCACCGGACGGAAGGAGGCCGCGGGTATTCGGCGCCTGGGTCCCGGCGGCGCCCCGTTCCTCGGCCAGGGCCCCGGAGCCTCCGTCCGGAGGTTACAGCGGGGAGACGGACCCCGGCGTCGGCTCGAAGATTACCGCCTCGCGTGTCGGGGCGGGAGGGATAACAGCGACGGGCTCTTCATCATTCGCAGCCTCCCCTATACCTCGGCCGACACGGCTCGCTCTGGCTCGAGCTGCCGCAGGTATGATCGGCAGTGGCGCGACCTCAGCGATGTCTTCGTTGGCAACTTTGAGGGAACCTACTCGGCGCCGCGAGCAACAAGTGGGACCTCCGCGGTTGTAGCGGCGGAGGAGCGAGGCTTTCTTGACTACATCAGAAGCGCTTCTCGAAGCTTTGCAGCGAGCTCACGATGCCACCAGCGAGAGATCATCACCGCCTTCACCTTGACACGACACCGGGGCGCTCATCCGGAAGCTCGGCACCGCAAGCCAAGGCGGTGAAGGACCTCCTCGACCTCGCCACGAACCAGCCCAGGGCGAGGAGGCTATCTCATGATCCTCCATGGCACCACGGGCAGGGCAAGGAGAGGCCGCCGATGAGGGCCGGCGAAGGCTCGAGCTCGCGACCCAAAGAGAACAAAGCGCCCGGGGCGGCGCGAAGGATGACCGTCGCGGTCGCGAAAAAGAAGCGGGTGCCAAGGCCCGCGAAGCCCGGCGCTCCTGGAGACTTCTTCGAAAGGAAGCTCGACGCCCGCCCCCCACCCACGAAGGCCCGGTCAAGCACAAGCTCGAGGGGCTTTGCCGGCTCCTGCGGAAATTTGGCCGGCGCGGGGAAGGAGAGGCCGCGCGGGCGACGGCGCCACGGCGGCGAGCGACGGTCGGGCGGGCGACAAGGGCGTTTCTTGAAGGCGGCGCCGTCAGCGTCGTCTTCGGCCCACCCACCGTCTGAGTCAAGCGCCGCCGGAAGCTCTGCGGCCCGCGAGTCCTCTTCACCCCGAGCCCGGCAGCCCTCCTACCTCAAGTGGTCGAAGCCCGATCACCTTAGACAAGAAGGACCACCCCGTGCCGCGTGCCACGGAGGAGGTTCCCTCTAGTCGTCGATCCCATAGTCGGCACCAAGCGCCTCGGCAAGTCTGCGTGGAGCGGGGGAAGCGGCCTCCAACCTCCTCTACGCCGACACCATGGAGGCCCTTGGCATCACGCGAGCTCGGCTCCGACCCTCCACGGACCCCATCCATGGAGTAGTGCTAGGGAAGCGAGGGCATTTTCGGCTCGATTGGGATCGACCCTCCCCATCACTTTCGGGCCCGAACAACCGCGCAAGGAAGTACTCACCTTGATACTCCGTATAAGGCGCTTACCATGCCTTGTTGGGGGGCGGCCGTGCTTCTGGAGTTCATGGCCGTTCCCAGCTACACGTTACCTCAAGCTCAAGATCCGGGCGAGAGGCGTGATCACCGTCAACTCCACCTTCGGCGCGCCTTCAAGCTTGCACGACAAGGAGGCGGTGCGGTACGTAGAAGCCGCCCTCATCGGAGATCAAGGAGGCTCATCCCGAGATGCTAGCGTGGGTGCCGCCTTGAGGAGGACTCCGCCCGAGCTAAAGACCGCGGCGTGTGTCCCCTAGCAAAGTGGCGAGCTCCTCAGCCAGGCTCGAGAGGCGGCGGGATCCTTCGGGGCCGGACCGAGGGGCAGCCAAGACGGTGGAGGTCGGCGGGGGAGGACGCCGTCCGCGTCGGTGCCGGGCTCTCTCCAAAGTGGGGCAGCGAGGCTGTCGGGCTTCCTCGCGTGTGAACCTCGGCGTATTCGGCGTGGAACCCTCGGACATGCCGGCATCCGGGGGGAGTCTGACACTCCTTAAACAGTCAAGCCCGGTTTCGGCCGGTGAAGCGATGGCTCTGACGTTTCGACGGCGGCGGGCGACAAGCAATCGCCCGAGGAAATAGATAAGCTCTTAGCGCGGGCTTTGTTAAGGAGTGTATCATCCAGTGGATAGCCAGCACGTACTAGTTAAGAAGAAGAATGGGAAATGGAGAATGTGTGTGTTGATTATCGAGTCTCAACGGGGCATGCCCGAAGGATCCGTTTCCTTTGCGGCTACTGTCCCGACCAAATCGTTGACTCCACCTCCCGGGTGCGAGACACTGTTTTTCTTGGCGCATACTCCGGCTATCATCAAATCGCGATGAACGAGCTCGATCAGCTCACCACCTCCTTCATCACTCCCTTCGGCGCGTTACGCTGTAACTATGCCCTTGGTGTGCGAAAAAGCGCCCGGCGCCACTTTTCGAGTGCATGCGAGGAGAGTCTTCAAGAGCTTCTTGGAAGCGTAGAGGCATCGTCGATGACATCGTGGTCAAGGCGAGGCGCCGGGAGAGCTCATCCCGACCTCAAAGAGTCTTGACAAAGCCGTGAGTTCGGGAGGCAAAGCTCAATCCCAGAAATGCGTCGGAGTCCCAGGAGCTCACGGGCTTCGCATCGTGTCCAGGACGCGACATCGGGGCCAACCAGGAAGTCGGAGGCCATCCATAACATGGGCCCCCATCGGGAGGCGTCAGAGCGTACAGCGACTTGCGGGGTGTTTGGCCGCCCTTAGCGATTCATTGCTCGGCTGGGCGACGAGTCTCCCGCTATCTGGGGCTCTTGAAGAAAGTTAGGCGCCGCTGGACCCGGCGAGGCCCGATCCGCGCTCGACTCTCTAAGAGCTCTTAATGAACCCACCCCATACTCCGCTCCGCCCAAGCCGGCGAGCGGTGTTGTTGTACATCGCGGCCACCTCGCCCGGTGGTGAGCCACCGGTCCTCGTAGTCGAAAGGGAGAAGAGGGGCCACGCACTTTCAGGTGTGCAGCGGCCGGTCTGCCGTCGGCGTCCTCTCAGCCGCGAGCGCGATACTGACTCAGGCTCGCCTACGCACTCTAATTCACGCGGCGTAGCTCTGACACTACCGGCGCCCACCCGATCCGTCGTCTCAAATTTCCACTCGGCGGAGATCATCCGGACCCGAGGCCACGGGACGCATCGCCATGGGGAATCGAGCTCGTGAGGTCGGACATCTCATACGCCAGCCGAGACGCCATCAAATCTCAGGTCCTCGACCGTGGCGAGAATGGACGGAGACACAGCTGCCACCAAGACCAGCCGGCGTCGTGCTGGACACTCTACCGGGCGGCCGTGAAAGAAATCTGGCGCCGGGCGGGCACAGTCTTCATCTCACCGCCAAGCGATGCGCGCATGAGGTACTCAATCCCCGCCTTCACGGCTACGCCTCAACAACGTTGCCAAGTATGAGGGCTTTGGTGAGCGGCATGCGCGCCGCCCGCCCGAACTTCGGCATCAAGCGTCTCGAGAGATCGGGGGATTCCAAGCTGTCGCGGACCAGGGCGCGAAGGAGCGGACTGTCAGCGAGGATGATTAGCGTACTCCGCCCAAGGTACGAAAGCTCGAAGCGGCTTCGCGGGCTCGAATTCAAACACATCCGTCGCCCGGTTCAACAACGGCGCGAAGCGTCCTCGCCAAACTTCGCTTCGATCGCCTTCGGTCCGCCGTGTGTTCGCTCGGCCGGTACATACCTTCCATCGGCAGAAGGAGGGGCTCGAACCAGCGCCGCGGACCCCGTCGGGGACCCCATTTGTGCCCTCTCCCACCGGGGCCGAGGACGGCTCGAGCTCGGGCTCGCCCGACGGAGATCGACTGGAGTCAACCTCGTCGGCCCGCGGGGAGTCTGCGACCTCGAATTGTGAAGCCCCAAGGCCAGCGGCGGCTCCCCATCCTAGCATGGCTGCGGGATGGCGACTCCTGCGGGAAAAAGAAGAGGCTAGGCGCATCGCCCGTCGGAGCCAAGTCTTCTGCCCGTCGTAAACACGAGCTCTGGGGAAGGGAGCATGCGGGTACTCCAGCGGCTGCGTCACCTTCGAGGAGGGGCACGGGCTCATCGAGAGAGATCCGCCCGGCGAATGTGGACATCCACGCGGCTCCACGAGCTCACGGTAGGCAAGGCATTCCGCCAAGGTTTTTTATTGGCCGGCCGTAGTCGGGCGCCAGCCGGACCCCGTGCGCGGCTGCGGGGATGCCCGGTTCTTACGCCAAGCGGCGCACCTCGGCGCAAGCCCTCAGGGCGATCCCCATCACTTGGCCTTTCGCGATGCGGGGCCTCGACATGGTGGGTCCCTTCCAAGATGGCCCGGGGCTTCACCCACCTCCTCGTCGCCGTCGATAAGTTCACCAAGTGGATTGAGGTGATGCCCATCTCACGCCGCGAGATCGCGAGGAGACGGTCAAGTTCTTCACGGCATCATCCACCGCTTCGATACCCGAACTCGATCATCACCGAAACGGCACCAACTTTACAGGGCGAGATCTTCCTCGGCGGTGCGGCGACTACAACATACCAGGTGGGTCGGGCTTCCGTCGGCCATCCAAGAACGAGCAGACCGTCGAGCGCGCCAATGGTCTAATCTTGCGGGGTTAAAACCGAGAATCTTCAAGAGATTGGAGAAATTTGGGGGGCGATGGCTCTCCAAGCTCCCAGCGGTCATTTGGAGCCTCGGGACTACTCCAAGCGAGCGACGGGTTGCACCCCTTCTTCCTCGTCTTCGGTTCGAGGCCGGTGCTCCCCATCGACCTCGACTACGGCGCCACGCAGTACAAGCGTACAACGACCCGGCAGCGGACCTTACTCGAGAGGCGCCCGGCGGACCAGCTCGAGAGGCCCGTGAGGTCGCCCGTCGCGCGTCGGCAAGTACCGACAATCGATCGCCGCTATCCGCGACCGCCACGTCCAGGGGCGGGCCTTGAAATCGGCGACCAAGTCACTGCGCGACGGTACGAGCCCCACGAAGGAGAAACACAAGCTCTGCGCCACAGGAAGGACCGTTCACCATCGCGAGTCCTCGCCCGAGCTCATACAAGATCCAGGACTCCCGATGGTCGTGAGCTCGCCAACTCTTGAAACATCGAGCGGCTACGTGGCTTCTACCCTTAGATGCATTTTTGTAGCGTCTTCTTTTTATGCGAACTTCGAATAATAATGACACACCTAGACGCCAAAAGTTGTGCAAACATTCGATTTTCTTTTTCGCAGTATGATAAGCAATGGCTGCCCTTTAGCTCGGCAAGGCCCGCCCTTGCTCGGGGGCTACAAGGGGCCGAGGCGCACACCCGCCCCTTTTCGGTAACTCTTTTTCGCAAACAACACGAACACTCGGGGAAGGCTCGATCGGCTCAACCTTGCACTAAATTACCTATCTTTCCAAGAAATATCGAAGTCAGGCAAGCTAAAAAGGGTTTCTAAGCAACATCCTCGGCGAGGTCCAACGCTTGCCCAACGAGCTCTAACGCACCCGCGACCCAGCGAGTAAAGGGCCCGTTGCCTTAATCGATGGGATGTAAACTCGAGGAAAACTACGAGCTAAGCGGAAGCGCAACCACGGGAAAGATAAAGCGAGTCACTCATGATAGACAGCTGGTTACTTTTTTTACTTTGCCCCGGCTCGGGGACTTTGTTTTAACAAAAAGCGATGCCTCGAGCTACCTAACTTTGGCTCACTCCTCGTCGTCCGGATGAATCCGTCTCCACCTCCTCCTCGCCCGATAGGCCGAACACTTCGAGGTCTTCGGCGGCAAGGCAAAAGCTTCCACGCCCGACTTCATCGGTCGCCTCCGCGGCGGCAGCGCGTCGTCCGGCTCGGCCGCCCTCGGCCGGCTCGGGCCGACCCTTGCCCCATGCCTTGGTTGAGGTCGGGCTCGGGGGTGTGGGCAAGGACCACCGGCCGGCGCCTTATGGACGGCCTTTGGCGGGCGTTATCCCTCACCGCGGCCGGGCGCGGCACTGCGTGCGCCCGGCCCTTCCCACCTCCTCAACTCAAGGGGCCTCGCGGACACACTCAACGTCGAGCACGAGGTTGGTGTGCTCGGCTCCGCCTTCTTGCCCCGCGGCCCTCGGCCTTTGTTGTCCACTCCAAGGACCGAGGGCTTGATTCCCTGGGCCGGGCTCCTCGGCCGCCGGAGACCATTACGCACGGCCACGAGCTCCACGCGTCCAGCTGGCGAGGTCCTTCTCTTTTTGATCGGCACGAGGCCTGGGTATCGTCAGCCGGACTCAGCGGCGGCGGGGACTGATCCTTCCCTCAAGCTCCAGGAGCCAACCAGCCGACTTCTTCTTCTGGTGCAGAGAAGTAAACAAATCAAACTCGTGAGATCAAAAAGTAGGAAAAAGAGGGGCTCCTTACATGCGGCTTTGTAAAGCTCCTCCCGCTCCTCCCACAAGGCAAAATTCTCGGCATCGGGCGAGATTCTCGACCTCGAGCGCCAAACAAAACCGACCCATGGCGACCTCGTGGTCGTAAACTAAAATACCCACCCTATCGGCCTAAGGCGCTCAAAGGGAAAACAAGGGAGACAATGAGCTTGGGAAGTAGCGATTACCTTCCAGCTCGGCCGCGGTCACGGAGAGCCTTCCCTTTAGCGTCGCGCTCCACTCTCGGCGTCATGGCCCGAAGCGCTCAAGCGGCGGCGCTCGAGCTCCTCAAAGTCAAGGCCGGCGGAGGCTGTCGAGCTCTTTGCGCATGAGCTCGCGGCGGCGGCTCTTAGCAACGAGCTCCTCCTCACGGCTTCACCGCCGCCGCTTCGTCGGCGGACCGTCGGCGACCTCCTCAGGAGCCTCGGCGGCGGCATGCTCGCCGGACCTCACGATATGCTCCCACTTGGCGTCGTCAACACCACGAATCTCGCGGTGCGCGGCGGACACTTGGGTGAGCCCCTGCTCGCGTGGGACGAGGCTATGCCCAGCCGCCCCCTAAGAGACCCTCAATCTCGGTTCCGACCTCCACCAGCGGTTGAATCCAGCCCCGCATCCAGCCGAGATCCTATGGAAAAGCGAGTCGGCGTCGGGAGCTCAAAATCGGACAAGGGCGACATAGCGGGTCCTTACCCCGATGATATGATGGAGGAGGCACGCCGGCCCTCTCCGGTGGGAAGTAGAGGCACCTGCGTGTGGCGACCGGAGAGCGGGGCGACGTCGTCCCCCGCCGACCACAGCGAGAAGGACGCTAGCGACCAGGCTCGCGGCCGGCTTCAGCCGAGGTCTCGGGCGTCCCGGTCGGCGATGTGTGGCGCGGATCCGGTCGGGCGCGTTCCGAGAGTCACCCATGCGCCCGGCGGTGACCTCGTCCCCGGCGCCCGATGGCGGCAGCTCGGCGATGTCCACCACGGGTGAGCGGGGCGGCGGGCGCACCTGGGGAGCCTCCCGTTAGCGCCAGAAGTCTCCCCAGCGGGCTCATCGACGACCACGACGCGCACGCTCGATTCTTCAAGTTCCCCTCCCGCCTCGCGGTCTCCACGCCGAGTTCGTCCGCAAGAACCGCATCATGAACGCTCGTATCTTGGGCGCCTCCTCACGCCCGCCGGCCGGGGGCGAGGACTCGTCCCCACCGGGGCGATCCGCGCCGCTCCGGACGACGACCCCATCTCTCCCTGGTGAGGCGACGGGCGTCCGGTCGAGGGACATCCTCGCGCTCCTCCACTGCTCGGGAGCCAAGGTTGATCACCTCGGGCTTCACTCGCACTGCTTGTGATGGGAGCAGTCCTTGGCGCCGTGGTCCCGCGTGCCGCGAAGCGAAGCGGGATCAGCGGCGTCATCGCTGAGAGGTCACCGAACGGGCTCGGCGACGGCGTCGCGGCGCTCCCCTGGACCGGCTCGACTCCGCCCCTCCTCCGCTGGCTCGAGGAGCGACCACCCGAAGGGGCCCCGCGACGGGCGGAGGAGGAAGTCGACCACAACTTCGGCGTCGCGGTCATCCGGGGCCGCTGGAGGGTTGGGAGGTCCCAAGGGCTCTAACTTCGCTCAGTAGGACAACGGATGATTGCCAAGGTTAGCATCGAGGGGAAAGAGAAAAGGCTCGGTGACGACGAACGACGGCGGGAATGGCAAGCGGACACTTACCCGATGGCTATGCGCCTCTTTTGTCCTTCTTGTCCTCGGCGGGCTGGCGGAGCCCTCTTCCTTTGAGCCCGGCTGCGGAGGAGAACCCATTGCGGCGTCACGAACCGGCGAGGTCGTCGGAGCCACCGGGACGACGGCGTCGCGGCGCTCTCGGCGCTGGACCGCGAGCTCTTGGGTCTCCGATGGCGGCGTCGTCGACCTCCAGCGACTTCGCTCTCCTCGGCGATTCGCGTCGGCGGCGGCCAGCGGCGGGCGGGCGCTTCGGTGGAACACCTGCGAGAAGGAACGGGCCTCGCCCGGCGGGGATGGGGCTCGAGTACATCGATCCGATCTGCAAAATCAAAGGAGGCCCGACCCCCATACTCAACAGATCGACCCAATCATCGGACAAACGAGGAAAAGAGCTCACCGACCTCAGCGTCGACTCGTCGGGAAGCGCCATCGGTATGTCGTTGGGATCGGCCGGGATTTTGAAGGGCTTCCGGTCCCCCTACGGACGATGAACTCCACATCGTCGGCGGGAGCGGCGCGGCGGTGACCGTGCCATCAAGGGCCTCTTCTCCTCGACCATCTCCCGGATGTGGAGAACTCTCGCCTCGGGGGACAACTCCGTGCCCGGGACGGGCGTAGAAGGAGAGGCTCGTGAAGGCGCAAGCAGGCAGGAGCTCCACCTTCCCGGGCGACGTCCTTGACTGGTGCGACCGAGGTTGGGATGGGGGTCTCCCTCCACGGCTTGTCGGAGTCCAGGAAAACCCCACCGGTGAACTGCGGGAAGGGATGCTCCTCGTCGTTCTTCAAGTAAAACCATTCGTCTCTCCACCCGGTGTTCGATGAGCGAGAGACGAAGGTAGGGATACTTCTCCTTCACGCCCGGGCGGGGCGCGACGATGCGGCCTATGGGGCCGACCTCCTTCAAACCGTCGGGTCGTGTGCGTGACCTTCGCGTGGAAGAAGTGTTTGAACGACTCCCGGTCGGGGGCGCGATCCCCACCACCCCTCGCCGGGCGGTGAAGGCCGAGATGTGGAGGGAATCCCGTTGGGGTTGAGGTGTTGGAGCTCCAGCGCCCCCATAAGAGGCGGCGGCCGAGAGGAAGAAGTCGGGCCGGCGGGGGCCCTAGCCCCTGTCGTGGAAGGAGGCGAAGGCGATGTAGCCCCGGAGGATCGGGAGGCGTGCGTCGGCGGCGGCGATCCACTCCCCGCCTCGGTCGGTGGCGGAGGCCGCCAGCGCCCTCGCGCTCGGCAGCATGTCCTCGGCGACCACGGGCGGCGACCACGAGCCCATTGCTTCCCTCGACCCGGCCGGCGACGCTCGGGAACCACGGGGAGTTTCCCTTTTTTCTCTTGCAGCGGCCCCGTGTGGTGGATCGAGATCTAGAGCGGGAAGACGGAAGTAGGATGGGGGCGGAAGAAGGGAATGGAAGGAAAAACCACGAATCTCCCTCCTATTTATAGGGTGAGCTCGAAAGCGGATCCGTCGAGGGAAAACGGGCCTGTATGGGCCACCACTTCCACCTGAATCAACCCCGGGGCCCTCCTCGCGCTCGCCACGTGGCGAAACGGAAGAGCGCGCCGCCGCGAATAGTAACGGCCGTCCCAACGGTAACTTCCTAACGGTAACTTTTTCCAACGGCTCTTTTTTCGCTGCGGGGCGAAGAGTTCGGCGAGCTCATCGCCAACGGTCGTATCCCTCGGCTGCGTCGCCCCGTTATGTCGGCTCGACATAGCGTCCGAGCTCGCGACGAAAATCAAGCTCCAGTTGAAGGGGGCTCCCGTGGAGCTCGACGGCCGCGGAGACGCCCAGCAAGGAGCGCGGGAGGAGAGGCACCGGCGGCCCGCACCGGCGTCCTCGAGGACCCGGGGCTCCATCAAGTCGGCCGCAGGTCGCCATTTGACGCGAATCCTCTGGTCATCCTCCTCGGCGGGAGGCACGGCCCCGCCCGGGGGACCCGCAGAGACCCCGGTGACCGTAGAGGGACGGGTCTCGGAGATATGAGGTTGGCCCACAAGGCGGCCCGACGAACAGGCTCCTTGAATGCAAGCAAGCACGGACCTCACTCGAGGCAAATCCGCTTTAAAGCTCGCAAGGCGCTCGACTTAAACCTCACGCGGTAAAGTCGGGTTCAAGCTCGCCGCCCTTCCTAAGGAACCCCGGAGGGCACACCACGGCACGAGCATACGCCAAAATAAGCCTCCCGCGAGGACAAGATCGTCCCCAGCCTCGGGGCTACACCGCGGGTGCGCTCGCGCCGCGCACCCAAGTAAAATACGGTCCCTAACCCGATAAACGGCGACACAAGACAATACGCCACGGGGTCCGCTCCCCTCCGCGGCGCTCGGGGCTTCTTGTGGGACACGAGATATTCGGACTAAGTCAATCATCCTAATCCGTCCCCTAACGGGTATTAGAAGGAGGGACGCGTCGTTAGCCATGGGGCGACACACTGCGACGAAGGTCGAGACCGGCAACGAGTATCCCCGTCCCGAGCGAGAACTTCGCGGGGCGCAAAAGGACGAGGGGCGAGCCCGAGCTCATCGGGGGAAAGAGTTCCGTCTCGAGCGAGCTCCCGGGGGCGCGGGGATATGGCTTCTCCCGCTTTGGACGATGAGCTCCTCTCCGTTTCGGGCGAGCTCCCAAGCGCCCGAGATCCGAGGGGCGATCGGGAGAATCGGGGCCTTGTGAAGTTAGACCCAGCATCGCAGCGATTACGGCGGCGCCCCGCGGTCTACGACCAGATCTCGTGTGCGGAGAGACCATCGGCGGCACGCGAGGCACGGGAGCTGTCGGACCACGCCAAGTAACGACAAGCACAAGAGACAACCACTACGCGACAAGAATGACCTCGGCGGACGAAGTCGAGCTCTACATCGAGCTCTCTTGGCCACACATTTTTCCTGCGACCCCAAAGTACGAGCATTTAATGTAAGGCGGCGCCTCAATGATCTCGCCGCGAACTACGGCGCGTGCCGTGCGAGGCGGCGCAAAGAAACACGGCGGCGGCGGGGCGAGCTTATTGTCCCCAACCCGCGCCCGACCGGCGAGCTCGAACTTCGTCACCCGCCGCATTCTAACGTGTCGGGATACGGGCCGCCCCTATTCTACCCTCGACGACCGGCGGCGTGCACGGAAGTAGAGGCGGCGTCCGGCGCCGCGCACGCCCGGACAGCCCGGCGTGCCCGACATTGGAAGGACCTTTTCCTCTTCACCCCCCCGGACTTGTATACCTTCTATTTCTAAGACCCCTCGGCTTCCGGTGGCCCCGTGAGCTCCCCTTATGACTATAAAGGGAGGGCTGCGCCACCGGAGGGGGCAAGCCCTCTTGCACCCACGAGAAAACACACACACACATCACTTCGATTTCACTCATCACACATCGAGACCTAGGAGCTCATCTCCTCTCTCCCCCCACTTGTATGCGCCCGACACTGAGCGTTTTGAGCTCGATAGTGTCACACACCGGACTAGGTGCTCGATTGCCCCAGAACCAAGATAAATCATCGTGTCATTATTCTCGAGCTAGGCCATCGCCGCACACATTAGCCGTCGATTCTTTGTGACCGTGGTACACGACCACGACAGATGGCATCTTCCTCCGCGCCGCCTGCTGTGCACTCCATTGGTTATCCTCCAACCGAGAAGCTAGGTCGCAGCAACTTCGAGATGTGGAAGGCGCGGGTCATGTCGGCCATCAACGGACACGGATGGCGGAGCGATCGATCCGGCTTCCCCGTTCCATGCAAGGAGGTCGCCAAGTCGGTTTGAAAAGCGATGAGATGATTCCAAATCCCGACTATAAGTCGTGGTTTGCCAACGACCAGCCAGGTCCTCAACTTCATCCTCGTCAATCGGGAAGGATGTGATGTCCCAGCTCGGGAACTTCCAGAAGACCGCCGTAGGAGCGTGGACGACAATTGAGGGCTTGTTCGCTGCCCAATCGCGCGCGCGCGTGATTAACACGTATGGTGCTCGCGACAACCCGGAAGGGTACCTTGACCGTCACCGAGTACTTACGGCGAAGATGAAGGCGCTCGCGAGATGAGATAGCATCTGCGGGGAAAGAAGCTGGACGACGAGGAGATTATCTCCTACATCCTCGCCCGGCCTCGACCTCGATTTCAACCCATCGTCGGCTATTCTTTGCAAAGGGTGGAGCCGATCTACATCACGAGCTCTTCACCCGGATGACTTCCTTGGCGGCGCATGGATCTCTTCCAGGGGTCCAATTCATCGTCCAATGCGACCTCTCGTGGAGGAGGCCGTGGTGGAGGCAACATGCGTGGTCGCGGGCGCGGGGGCTTCAATGCTCCAGTGGTCGTGGCGTGGCCGTGGCTCTAGCCGAGCCCGGACTCATCTGCGCGATATGTGGCAAGGAGGGCCATCACGGGAACCAGCGCTTCAAGCGCCGATGCAAGCGTTAACCCGGTGGCGGAGAACGGAACAAGCCGAACAAGACGCCTCCTCCGCGTCCTCTGGGATTGACCACGAACCGGTGCGTTGATCTCGGAGCCACCGACCACATCACTAGTGAGTTGGAGAAGCTCTCGGTGGGGGACAAGTACCACGCAACGATCAAGTCCACCTTTGCCGATGGATCGGGTATGAAAATTAGCCATGTTGGTCGCACTTTGTTTCATACCACGATCGTAATCTTGTTCTAGATAATATTCTTCTTGTTCCACAAGCCAACAAAAAAGCCTAGCATCCGTTCATCGTTTAACTTGGCGATAATATCGTCTACCTTGAATTTTATCTCGATCGTTTTCTTATTAAGGATCGGGACACGGAGAACGGATCTTGCATGAAGGCCGATGTAGAGGCGACCTATATCCCTTGGTGTCCACATCCACACCACCGAATAAAGCCATCCACTACGCCAAGGTTCCGGAGTCACGATGGCATGCTCGTTTAGGTCATCCCGCGTCGTCAATTGTTCACCAAATTTTACAGAAACACTCCTTAGATTTTGTTCCTGAGTCAAATAAAGGGACCGTGTGTGATGCTTGCCAACAAGGCAAAAGTCATCAACTACCGTATCCCAAGTCCTCGAGTGTCTCTTTGAGTCCTTTAGATTTGATCCACTTCGGATGTTTGGGGCGGCACCTATGTCCGTCGGCGAGAAAACTTGTTTCTATGTAAGCTTTATAGATGATTTCATGGAGTTTACATGGATATATCTATTGAAGCATAAATCGAGGTGTTTAAATGCTTTCATGATTTTCAAAGCATGGTTGAGCGTTTATTTAACAGGAAAATTGTTGCCATCCAAACTGATTGGGGAGGCGAGTACCAAAGGCTCAACACCTTCTTTCAGCGCATTGGCATTGTACACCAAGTATCGTGCCCATATGCCCACCAACAAAATGGTCTTTGCGAGAGCGTAAGCACCATCACATAGTTGAAACCAGGCTTACCTTGCTTGCTCAAGCTTCTATGCCTCTCAAGTTTTGGGATGAAGCCTTTTTAACCGCCACCTTTCTTATTAATCGCATGCCTAGCAAAGTCACCCAAAATCAAACACCTCTTGAGCGTCTCTTCAACCAACAACCGGAATACTCGACCCTTCGTACCTTTGGCTGTGCTTGTTGGCCAAATCTCCGCCCTTACAATACAAAAAAGCTCCAATATAGATTGAAACAGTGTGTGTTTCTTGGCTATAGTCCAATGCATAAAGGTTTTAAATGCCTAGAAGTCAATACGGGTCGAGTTTATATTTCCCGGGATGTTGTCTTCGATGAAAATGTTTTTCCCTTTGCTAGCTTGCATTCAAATGCCGGAGCAAGGCTTCGGTCTGAAATTTCTCTACTTCCCGAGCATCTTCGTCCTTCATCTTATGATCATGGGGGTGATTCAAGTCGTGATTCTTCATGTGCTAACCCTGCTAATGAATATGTTGAGGATGTGGTGACTCTAGGGATGCAGGATGGTGAAAATCTGAACGAAAACGGTGAAGAAAATGGAGTTTGGGAGCCTGCTCCCCGGCGTGGCAGCGCCGATCCCGAAGTGGATCCGTCCGGTGATCGGGGGTGGATCGGCATCGGATCATGTCTTTGGATCCGCTTTGCATCCCTCCGCGTCGCCATCCGGGCGCCACAGTTCACCTATCGCGGGGGACAACTCATATACGCCCGCGCGCACTTCCCGCCCGGATGGAGCGGGATCTTCTCGCCCGCTCCTTCGATGCGGGGGGGGTCACATGGATCCTCGTCAACGCCGGATGCATCTTCGTCGCCGTCATTGCATGTGCCACCCACGCCACCTACACCATCTTCTACTCCAAAGAAACGCACCACCGCCACCAGCGCGTCCTCAAACACGGTTGCAGCATGGTATACGAAAGCCCAAGGTGTATACGGATGGCACGATCGAATGCGACAACCTTGTCTCCGGTTCAAGAACCAAATAATTTGAGTGATGCACTTTCTCGATCCAAACCGAAACAAGCAATGGATAGTGAGTATTACGCTCTTATCAAGAATAAGACTTGGCATCTTGTACCACCTCATAGAGGAAGAAACATTATAGACTGCAAATGGGTGTATAAAATCAAGAAGAAAGCGAGATGGGACAATAGATCGATACAAGGCTCGGTTAGTTGCTAAAGGCTTTAAGCAAAGGTATGGGATTGATTATGAGGACACTTTTAGTCCCGTTGTTAAGGCAGCCACAATTCGCCTTGTTTTGTCTCTAGCAGTGTCACAGGGCTGGCATCTTCATCAGCTAGATGTTCAAAACGCCTTCTTGCATGGAATACTAGAAGAAGATGTCTTTATGCGACAACCACCACGGGTATGTTGATCCAAGGAATCCGTGCTATGTTTGCAAGCTTGACAAAGCCCTCGTATGGACTCAAACAGGGCACCTCGTGCTTGGCATGATCAACTGAGTGAGAAGCAAATGCTTGGGTTTGTTCCATCCAAAGCGGATACATCCCTGTTCTTCTATAGATCCGGGAAACATGTTATATATATGTTGGTTTATGTGGACGATATAATTGTGGCAAGCTCATCTAAAGAAGCCGTTTGCCGCCGCATGATCTTGAGAGGGACTTTGCAATCAAAGACCTGGGTGAGTTGCATTATTTCCTTGGTATTGAAGTAAAAAGAAAAGACGGTGAACTTCTTCTTAATCAGGAAAGGTATGCAAATGAACTCTTGAAAAGAGTGAATATGAGCAACTGTAATTCAGTAAGTACTCCCTTGGCAGCGTCAGAAAAATTATCTATTACCAGTGGACATCCGTTGGGGTCAGTGGACTCGACAAGGTATAGGAGCATTGTTGGTGCTTTGCAGTACTTAACATTGACACGACCCGGATATTTCTTTTTCGCCAACAAGGTGTGTCAATTCTTACATGCTCCGACCACTGTTCATTGGGAAGCTGTCAAAAGAATATTGAGATATGTTAAGGGATCGGCTAGCTTGGGACTACGGATTGGTAAGTCCAAGACTAATCTTGTTAGTGGTTTTTCTGATGCCGATTGGGCAGGTTGCCCAGATGATAGACGCTCCACGAGGCTTTGCCATATACCTAGGAGCAAATCTGATTTCCTGGTGTGCAAGGAAGCAAGCAATAGTCTCACGTTCAAGTACGTAAGCGGAGTATAAAGCTATGGCGAATGCTACTGCTGAAATCATGTGGGTCGAAAAGTTGCTTGATGAACTCGGTGTGGCACATCCTGTGCCTTCGCAGCTATGGTGTGATAATTTAGGTGCAACCTATTTATCTGCAAATCCAGTGTTCCATGCCGGACCAAACATATTGAAATAGATTATCATTTTGTTCGAGAACAAGTTGCGGCCGCACAACTTGCCATTCGGTTTATAAGCACCAATGATCAAATTGCTGATGGGTTTACCAAGGCATTACCGGTCGCGAGTTGAAGATATTCGAACCAATCTCAACCTCATAGAAGCGTTGTGATTGAGGGAGGGTGTTAAGCGATGAGTCACGTCAGCCAAGCTTCGTGTGTTGTAGTCTTGACTTGTTGATTACTTTACTTGTACAAGGAGTAGGCTAGTTAGATTAGATCGGATTGTAATCTGCTGTTATCTCATTCTTTCCTTGTAACTTAAGTCGTCTTGTAACACAAGTTGTAATACCATGATGGGGGTGTTTCCCATCCTATATAAACACGGTCGTGAGCCGAACGTGCATCACGTTACCCTAAATTTCACATCGTTCACCATTCCATTCGTGTTCCCCTCCCTCTCCCAACTGGACACACACCACACTTTCCTCCGTTTTCATCTATCTCATCTGAATTTTTTTGCAACTTTGCCAAGATGATAGTTCTTTTTGTAGTAACACGATGTACTCTGTTAAACAACATTATTTTACTTTAGATACAAATCTTGTGTAATTATATGCCGATAAGAAGTTATAAATAGCAATTATTCTCGACTACTTTGACTTAGGTAGAGCCTATTGTACCATTGTTATGCTACTATTTATTATTACAAAATTCCTTTACATTAAGAAATGTGGCTTTCCCCGTGTCACGGAAAAAAGTTTATATCCCTTGTATCACACCTAATTCCTTCTATAGCACTCCGTGAACATTCCACTATGTTCGGTGGGTGTTTAAAATTTGCGTAACCCTTGTTTGACTTATCATGCATTGCACCTTTGTCACCCCTTTCCATTCTAAGAGATGGCTTAACAGATATATGTTTGTGTAGATTATATTAAAATATGTGCTCCATTCTACTAGGTTTTATGCTAGTGTTGTCTCATTTAATAGAGAATGGAGAATATCGTATGGATCTTTTTACTCACTCGTCACTATTGACACTACCAGAATTCTAAATTGGCTTGAATTCCAAAAACCGCCAAGGAAAGGGGGAAAACTGTCAAGGAAACAATTCTTGACCATAAACCGTCAAGCAAACACACTCAAGAATAGAGGACAAGGGAAATTAGTTTCCTTGGCGGTTCCGATGTTCAAGGATAATTTCCACGGAGGCCAAACGCCAAGGGAACTACGACTGACTTAATTTGCTAAAGAGTCAAGGAAAAGTTGCAAACCGCCAAATTTTATGTTTTTAGACACCTTTAAGATACTATTGTCTTTTTTTTTTTCCTGTGGAGACACCAAAATACTCCTAAGCATTTCCTTGGGTGCTAACCTCCAAGAAAAATCAATAACCCCCAAAGAAAAGATAATTTACTTGGCGGTTTCGAATAACACCCAAGAAAATAAGTCATTTACTTGGCGGTGGTTCAAAACCGCCAAAGAAAACACACATATTCCTTGGAGGTTTATATAAACCGCCAAGGAATATATATGTTTGCTTGAGTGTGGTGTTGAACCGCCAAGGAAACTACCCTTTACTTGGCGGTTTGATTTTGGCACACTATTCTTCTAGTATATTGTTAACATGCCACAAGACAGACCGCCTGGAGGGGGACAGGGCGGCCCAACCAGGCCGAGCCGGCCCATGAAGCGGGGCGGGCGCGCACCGCACCGGGGCAGGCTGTCGCTGCCGTCACCTCCTCCCTCTCCCACGTCGTCTTCACTTTGGATTAGGATTATGACCTTTGGTGTGTATAGGTTATTTCAATCTTCAATCTATAAGGAAATCTCCCGGATGTAATCTTTTAGGGACAAACAAATAAAGAAAATATTCCACACTTCCCAGCTTCCGCCGTTGCCGCCCCCCTAGCCCCACGCCGCCGCGTGGCGGCGCCAACGCCCGCCGTCGCGCCACCCCTCGAAGGCGGCTGTGACATTAACCTAACTAGAGCTTGATATTTAATTTAGATACATTCAAGAATCATAATTATCAATCGATGCAATGTCCTGCCTTCATTCGGTCGTGTGCGCGGGCCATTTTATGGTCGACTTCACCCTTCGGCCTTTGCTGGATAAGATGTGTATGGCCGTATGGGCCACATGGCACAGATGTGCCTGCTTCGTGACTGTTCAACCATCAGGACAGGATGGTTGCATTGTGTGTGTGGTCGAGATGAAACGCAGACGCTTTGGATATATATTGTCGGTGTGAGGATTTCTTAGGAGTGGCACACTGGCGCCCCATCTCTCTTCTCTGTGTAGTGATTCCTTCACCGAAATGCTTGCTTGAGCTTACGCACGCACTGTTCCCTCGCAACCAAGCTAGTAAGTCCAGGTGTGAGCAAGCCTCTCATCATATACGACTCAATAGCACGACAGTGTATGAAAAAGATTGTATGCATGCATGGTGATGGTGTGATGCCACTTGTAGCAAAAATGAGGTCTCCACAATTTCCTAATTAATTAGTGGATCAGCTGATAATGTTTTATTATCAGCAATAATGGCGCGAGGACGTCTGTCGTTTTATGTTTGTATTTATTTCTGGCTACGAGGATAGGCCTCGTCAGGCACACAGCGCGCGCACACACACACGAGCACAACACGCCTGTCCCATCTCATCCACGGGAAAGCGATGGCGAGGCGACGACGACGGCGACGGTGACGCCGATGGCGATCGATTAAAAATGCGGCAGTATCAGGCGCTAAATATAATTGCTATTTTCCTGCTCCGTACTGCCATCGATCGGGCACCAACCGGTCGGCGCAATGGTGAAAAACAATAAAACACGGGGTGATTGGAGTGGACTACTATAGGCGGCCTCTCTCGGTACCGTGAGACACATGATGATCTTGCGCATGTCGCATGGCGTTGTTGTCACTCCCAGCTGCCCCAATTATAAGAGTACGTACTATAGTATTTTAGGTACACTTGCACCGTTGCACGAGGAACGCGTGCTCAAGGTACCCGCCAACATTCCTTGTAGTTTGTACACCACCAAATTTCTAAACAAAACCCACATGGCCACAGCATCTGGAAAAGGAATAAAGCGCGCGACATGTAGGAGAGCACACAATTCAAGCATAGATATCATTGATAAATACCACTAGAAAAAGGGACGCACGCTTCCCCTACCAGCGTTTTATTGTGATGATGAAGCAATAGTATTTGGAGAAACTCACACACATAGTGTGACAATAACAATAATAATACGTTCTTGCAATGCACAGCATAGGGTTTCTCTATCGATAATGATGGGATTTGGGCGTCTTAACAGACACTGAGTCCGGACACTGCCTCCACCTCCCCATGCCGCCGATCCCACACACGCTTGCTCCCACGCCCACGCTCCATTGGAGACAAACAATACGGTGGCGGCGGCGGCGGCCACCCTCTTTGGCCTCTCTCCCTCTCTCTGTTCCAACTTCGATGGGTATAGAAGGGGTTTAAGGGAGGTAGGCCGCTCAGGCGGTAGGGACAACGGCAGGCAGTGGCGATGGTGTAGGCAGCCAGATCAGATTGGGGCAGGGACATCATGGCGGTGCTCTCTGGCGCCCATGGCCATGGCGGTGGTGGGAGGGGGTAGAGGAGGAGGAGGAGGTTGAGTCGCGGGTGTAGTAGGGTCTCACCGAAGATTCATGGCACGACCGCAGAGCTCCGGAGAGACCGTAACATGCCGTGGGCGGGGTGGTGGCTGATGGTGGATGGAGGGGAGGAGCAGTCAAGCACGAGAAAAAAAGAGGACAGAGAGGGACGAGGGCGTCCGAGGACGTAAGGGGGGGAGGGAGCTACGTCAGGCGCGGGCACAAAAGGACGAGATAGGCAGCGAATGAGCAAATGGGAGGAGGCACTCGGGTTTGTTCGATTATTCGGGCGCTAGCACCCCCGTTTTCTATTCATACATATTACATACAAAGCTATAATTCATTACTACCAAAATTTTTGTCGGTAGTCAAGAGTAATAATCAAAATTTCTCTCAGATTTAGTCCATTATGCTCATAATATGAAAACATGAATCCATGGAACACCGTAGATATTTGGTCAACTACAATATTGGCAGGTGATTCACTGGTGATCACAAGCACATGACAATAAGATAGCCTAGGCGGTACATGCTCTTGGTAGTTATGCTCCAAACAAGCCAGACTGCGGAGCCCTTTGTGTCGGAAAGAGCAATGCATCAATGATGCAGCTGGTCATTTAGTATATTGTAATAAGTTAATAGTTTCTTTTATTGCAGGCTTTATACAATAAAACTAATGACTATTCATGAACTTGGTTAGGGAGATAGACACAAACGAATGCTTGTATCCATAACTAGAGGGATTGACCGCGTTGCAAGCATAGGAAGGAAGGAGGTATTGTTAAAAGAATTGAATTGTAATCACTAACAAATGTGATCACAATTAGGTATTGAGGACAATTACTTTGTGCATGTTAGAAACAGAGTTAGTAAATCTAAGAACTTAAATATATGAAACATAGTATATACTTATTGGCATAAAGATTATTTAATCTTATGTTTAAACTCAAAGCTGAACCAATATCGAATAGGAATATTTAGATATGTTGGGCCGGTGACAAATTGTAATGTAATAAAATATATATAATAATTTATTTGAGGAAATCCTTGGTAGATGATTTAATCTGCTTAACTTCGCCCCTTCACGTTACTATCACCCTCCTATTCTTTTCTTTCTTTCTTTTTCCCTTTTTCATTCTTTTTTTTATTTTTTTTTTACTTTACTCTATATCAACTACCATTAGGTGGGTTCACTTGTAATTTTATCAAAATATATCTATATGAGATCTTATTTTGAAGGATTTATTAAAAAAAAAATTAATTGTGTAATCGAATTTAATTTGGTTTTTGGTTTATAAGTTATAATATTTTTTAGTTAGTTCAAACAATGGGAGCCCGCCCTTTGGATGCCATGATCTTAGTGGGGGCTGAGAACTCCCTAGTGGGAGTTCTCTACATAGAGTAGTAGATATAGATAAATCAATATTCTCTTTTGTTGGATTTTATTTCTTTAAAAAAAATTACGTTATTACAAAACCAATTTTAGAGGTGACTTGTCTCTATCAAGTAATGTCTCTAAAAATAGCTCCTGAGACGGCGGTTCCCGAGGAGCGTCGGCCACAATGATTCCTATGACACGCGACGCGAATCTACCATAGGTGCACACCAAGGCATATGTGTGCACGGTGTACACCCCAGTTTTTTTCCTAAAGTAAATGTCATAGATACAGTGAACTGGAGGGAGTATTTTTCTTTTGCTGCTTATTTGGTTTTGTTTTTCATGTAACATAATGCTACTGTATACATCTGAAAATTTCACTATCACCATTATTCGTACAGATTCAGGGGCGTCGCATTCTGAGTACAGCCCACGCGATATTCCTCCTCCACCAAACGTTTTTAAGTGGCAGCTAGCCGCGGATGCCTGCAAAGATAGGCTCTCCAGTCTCCAGGTCTGTGTAGTTACGGGCTTACGGCCCGGGTCCCTTTTCACACTCCCATCGTCTTGACATCCAACAATCCAAGTCTGCCAAGCAGGATGATTTTTTGCGATGCGAGAGCCACGAGGGACGAGGATGACAGGATGCCATATGAGGGACGAGGATGACAGGATGCCATATGCCGAATGGAACGGAGCATGTCGGATGGATGCCGGCGACCACACAGTGCATCATTGTGATTGTGATTCCGCAGAAACACGGTGGAACGCTCGAATTCCACAGGAAATTAAACACGGAGGGGCATATGCACCACATGGCTACAGAAGACCGACATCTCTATTCACCCACACGGCACTAGTGACTGATGTTGATGAAAAGTGGGTAAAGAGCTGATTATTGGATTGGGCGTTTGTGCTAAAAGGTTTTTTGGGACTACTAGTGGAGGGACCTAACCATATCCAACTGTGGGGTTGTTGGGGTCCCTTTTAGACAAAGTGATTGATCTGCTGCAGCAGTAATCACGTTATACTAGGCGTAAGTGGTGGTGGCAATGGCATGCAACATAATGCGTGTACTTAATTAGTTAATTACAATAAACAAGAAAAGGCCGCCTGATTGGAAGAGGAAAAAAAACGACTAATCGAGAAAATGAATTTGCAACATGTTAATGGAGAATATTCATTATTCTACAAATCCCTCCGTCTCAAATTAAGTCAACTTCTAGAGTTGTTATAAGCCAAACTATTTTAAGTTTAACCAACTTTATAAAAAAAATTAGTATTTAAGACACCAAATTAGTGTCACTATATACATCATGGAATCGGTTGATAATTAAAACTAGTAAAGTTATTAAATCTGTTGATTTGTCCTAACATTAAATACAAATGAAACTCACACAAAATATCCACTGAGATTTGCCTTAGACTAGTCTCAATAGGAGAGTTTTATTCTCATTTAATAAGGTCACACATCAGCAAAAATAATGACGTGGCATAAAAATTATGAGGAGAGAAAGAAGATAAGTTTCATCTAGATAAAGTCTGCATCGAAACTGAATGGAACTTTACTAGGAGTGTTCCGTTTCATTCATATGTATCAATTTGAGTGAAACTTCTTTGGCCGCATTCATTTCATAACACTATACATCATTTAAGTATTTACACCTATGAAATTGTGAAATGACATTGTGTACCATAGATTTTGTTTCATTTTATCACTCACAGCTCACTTTTCAAAATAGTGTAATGAAACCTAGCAATGGGAATTAGTTTGTATTGTGTACAACTAGAGTATTAGAGCTTGTTCTCACGGACGACGGTTGATTTCGGTGACTTAATAGTTGTTTCATGGTTCTCGAAATGTTAAGATTTGTGACCTTAGATTCATCATGAAAAAAACACCCACCAGGCTTCTCTAGTGCCACAAGATGATGTCCATCTAAGCAATGCACTAGATCACTCCTTAATCCCACTCAAATGCAATCTCAACTAAGCCTTAGCGAGTGGAGTGTGTTCTTGAGCTCTATGGATGACCTATAGTATCAGCCAAGGGTGCCCAAGAGTCCCGATATGGCCATTCACACGCCTAAGCCCCTTAAAGAAACTAGCCTGTTATGATCTTAGTAGGATTTCTGCAAGGTCACTAGAAAAAAACTCCGGTGACCACCGGAGTAAGGGTGCCTCCCTCCAACGATCCACCGGCATAACTGTCAAAAACTAGTCGTTGGAAGAGCCTTTTCTCCTAAGTGATCCCCGGAGGCCATCACCAAAGAAATCTGGGTGGCTTTTTGAGCTGCGTGCTCTATGACAACTTGCTCTAGTGTTCTCCCTAGTTTGGGAGCCACCGGAAAAAGTCCGGTGCTCCCCAACAACCGTAGAAATGGAGAAAGTTCCAAACACTTTGATTTTTCTCGCACTATGTTCAATTTTGGTGATTGAGATAACTAGTGGACTAACCTTTTTGCTAAGTGTGTGATTAACCTAGGTTAGGTCCACACCAACATGGGGAGCAAGGCTTGGAGATGGACGAAGGGTGTCAATCCAAGAGAAAGCTCTCACTTGGAAAAGAAGAAAGAGAAAAAAAAAAACAAAATCCTATGGAGTAAAGACATTGCTAGGGGTTTTGTTTTTCCGTCGCAAAAACATGATCTTGTTTTCCCGTGAAGACACAATAGAGTGTGTGGTCGGCTTTAGGATAGATAGCGCTACTATGAGGGGAACTCTAAAACATAATCGGTTATCTAAGTACCACTTGGGTGTGAAATGACATTGCACATGCAAGAGACCTAGTATTGTGGCGAGATGCAAGTGAAACCCCGTGAAAATGCTAACTCGCTTGCACATATGGTAGACACTTCTAAAGAATCAATGTTATTTTTGTTGCTAGTTTGCTCTTCTAAGTCAAATATGAAAATAGGCGTAGAAGGCTAGTTATAGGCATAGATTCTACACCCACAATGGTATAATGAGATCATCATGAAATGACGCATACAAGAAAGAAGTGTCCATTAAAGTCTCTTGTGATATAACGAAACAAGCGAAAAAATCCGACAAAGAAAAATCATTATCATTTTCAAGGCACCATCCTTATTTGATGATCAAGTTAAACATGCTATAGAATTTGATATCTTAGGAACAATTCAAGAGAAATTTCAATGATTATATTTGGCATTGTTTTACAAAATTTCATTGCCTTACCAAAACCTTAAAATGATTCTAGTGCCAAACTTTAGTCTCGTATTTGGCAACCATTATTGGTGTATCAAATTTCCATCATGAAATGAACAAGCTAGAGTTCCATGGGATAAGGAGTGTCTTTAAAATGTGGTATATATCAATCTAAAAAATACCGGCCAAGCTTTGTCAACACTTACATACTTGAGTAATTTAGTGAATTTTAGTAAGACCCACCTAGGGAAATATAATCAATGAATATGAAATCCATTATGACACATGATATGAGTTGATACCTCATAGTCATACGAACTACTTTGTGTTAGAGCCATTGTTGCTCACAATGATGCCTTTCTATGTTTTAGCTCAAAGAACTTTCCTCTCTCCCAATTAAAAATGACATGTGCTCATCAACCCACTTCCTTTTATGCTTCTATGTTATCTAATTTATTAGTTTGTAGAAATCATAGGTAGCATATATTTAAGAATGGGAAATATAGTTCCAAGCGGCGCGTGCGTGCACACCCTCCGTTGTCCGATGCGATGGTGTGGTCGCCCGATGTTGCGCCGCGCACCTTAGTTCTCCAACGCCAGTATGATGTCACACATTCGCCTCCTTCCCAAATGCGCTTCCACCGAGGCCATGCCCTACCCACATTGCTGAAGCCGCACTGCGCCGGCGAAGAAGACAATGGCGCTGTAGAATGAACCTCCCTAATTATCGGGCCCACCCGCACTGCCATTGTCCCAAAGACCTCGACAGCCAGCATGCATGCACCCAATAACTTAAGAAGCCTCGTCGGGTGTCATCGAAAACCCCGATTACACCACTCTCATACCGTGATCAACAAAGGAGTAGCTACAACATTACAACATTTGTTACAAAAATACAGATCGAGTGCGGAAGAATAATAACATTAATTTTACAAAATATGAGCAAGTTACTTTTGAGTAAACTTAACTTAATTTGCGGAAGTCGGGAAAACTAGAAGAAACCGGATCATGTCGAGCCCACCGACATAACCTTGGTTAACAAAGACGAGTCAATACCGCAACAAGGGTTAACAAACCCCGAGTACACAATGTACTCGCAAGACTTACCCGACAAAAAGAAAAGACTCCAAGGATATCTTTGGCTTAAGGGAAATAGAGTTAGAAAAAAGGGAGTTTGCGTAAAAGCTTACTACAAGTGGATCCTTACTTTTAATATTTTTAGCATCAATCTTTGTTGAAGCATAAATAAGCTAGATTTGCACTGTTCTATCTCAAACACTTTTTAAGCAACATATCTCAACTTATCTCTCATTTTTTTTTCCTTTCATAACCATGATTAACCTTGTTTCTTCAATTACTACGATGAAAGGTCGTGGGAATCGGGTCTCCTTCTCCGAAAGCAACGGCGATCCGCGAATCGATTCAAAACCCAAATTGGGGATCCCTAACCACACGACATATGTAGTACCCAAACTTGCATATATCAACCTTTTCTCGATTTGTCCAAAGCGGGAACGAGGCTGCGCCACCCGAGAATACAAAGATACACCTCCAACCTCGGGACTTTAACCCATCGAGGGTATCTTGTACTCCCGCCATCTCTCCACTCCGGTCGCGTGGTTGCCATTCCCGATTTGGCTCCACCGAGATCCGGCTACGAGTATGTGGCTAGTTAAGGTCGGCCCGACCGGGGTGACAACCAAAGGCGGCGTGCCTTTGCCGAAGGCCTCGAGGCGCAATATGCGTTCAACACGCCCGATTTCACTCAGGCCAAACAACGGACGGTCCTTAAACGACCAACACGGACAAGCACGCGCTAGGTATCCCGACTTTTTCAACCTACGTCCCGTCCGATCTCAAATTCAAAACTACCATATTTATTCTCATGAACCACCATCGTGGTGTTCTCTTTTTCCATAGCCAAGAGGAACAAACATAAAAACCTATATCTCGCGAACAATGAAGCCATCATTCGACTTCTACCGACATCTAAGCATTACTAAGCATTTAGAAAAACGACCTACTCATACTAGTGAGATAACATTGGATTAACTAAAATTCAAGGTAGTCATGCAAAGAACGGTATCAACCAACTCCTACTAACTTAATGCACATTGCACTAGACTTAAGGTGAATAAAACATTTATGAAAACGAGAGAAGGGTTTATGCTCCTGGCTTGCCTTTGTTGCGGGAAAATCGATTCAAACCGGATCACTCGAGTCACACTTGACACCACACCTCGGGTGGATGCACCTTCTCCAAAACTTAGCCACCGTAAAACCACATCACTCTCGTTCCCTACACGTAATAATGATGCATTGCTTAACATAATGAAATGGTAAACATGATGCTTGATGATGCATGAAATAATAAACACTTGAGTACAACTTTCCTTCACGATAAAGTTGCAACCCAACAAAACCAACTTGTTGGATTACTCTACAAGATATCATCACCATTGCCTAAGGAGTTCTCAAGGACCACTTGATTATGATATGATCCAAGTTTCACAAAACAACCCAAAAGTCACACAAAAACCTAAATTATTTGACACTAAACAATTTATAAACCACATGAAATAATAGAGCTTAAAATAGAAAATAATTTAAACATTTCAAAACGACTCCAAACTTTTTTATACAAGTAGGACACATCATAAAACAGTACCAAAATAAATTTCATGATTTTTGGATAAATAAAATAATTATTAAAAATCAAGGAAGATGCATTTTTCAATTAAAATTTGTATTTTTAAATCATGCAAAAACTACTCAAAATCAAAGTTTCAAATTTTTCATGGATTCATATACTCATAAGAAGCTTCTACAAAAATTTTCAGAATTTTTAAAGCTAAACTTGAATTTATATGAAATTCACAAGAATCAGCACTATTCAAACAAATACTAATTGATAAAACATTGAATAAAAAGAAAAAAGGCACACGGGCTGAAACCAGCCCAAAGATCTGGCGCCCATACTGTTCAAAAGGCCCAACTACTGTTCACCATGGGCGAACTATTTTTATTTTGGCCCAAAATTTGATTCGCCCAACACTATTCCTCTTGGGCCTAGGCATAAGCTATGCAGGCATTCTACCGCTTTCGCGTGGCCTTGCCACTCGTGGCGTGGCCATCGGCATGGGCCACGACGGCGGTGGCAAGGGCGGCACCCGGCGTTCCGGCGACGGTGGTGCGGTAAAGGGAAAAGAAAAAGGGCAAGGAGGGGCGGTGGCTCACCGGGAACACGGTGCGCCGCGATGGCTTGGACAGAGGGTGGCCGGAGGGGGTTCGGACGACGGTGATGGCGGGCGCGGCGGCTCGGACGGCGGCACGACGGCGTTCCGGCGGCTACAAGCTTCAGCCGGGTAAACGGGGAGGTTGATCACAACCACATCATCAAGGCGCTTCAAAAGGCTAGCCGGTTGGCCAAAAAGCTCACCGGTGAAGGATGTTTGACGGCCGGCGAAGCTCGGGGCGGGACAAAGACGACGTCGCCGAGGAAGAAAGGCTCGTCTGCCTTGGGCTAGGGAAGGGAGAAAGGGGTTGCGGCCGGGGACCAGAGGAGCATGAGAGGGTTGTGAAGCTCTTGGCGAACTAAGGCGGCGAGAGAAGTTGCGATGACGGGCGAATTCGGCGGCGGAAAGGTCGCCGACGGGCGGCTAGGTCTTCTGAAAAGAGAGAAGAACGACGGCGACGGCGACTTTTTATAGGGAATGGAGGGCATGGACGGGTGGAAGGGGATGTCGCGAAGACGGCCAGGTAGCTGGTGACGCGCGAGGGCGACCCGAATCGGCTCGAGGGCGGCCGCGGCGGCTGGGCCGGCACCGGCATGGGGAAGAACGAGGGGGCTTCCCCGCTCAATCAGAGATCATAAACTCCTAACTTTCTGAAATTTGTCGAATTCTCCCAAAAATTGAACTGAACTCGAAAAACTCCAAAAAGTGACTTAGGCTAATTTTTCAAGATCTACAATTTTCATAATTGGAAGATTTTCAAAATCAGCCTCTAAATAGGACTTTTTGAAATATAGTTCAAAATTTTGAAATTTGAATTCAAAATTACTTTTAAAATCATGTAACAACTTGAAAAACTTTGTACATGACTTTTGCTCATCTCAACAAGATCTACAAACTAACTTTTGAAAGTTTTTGCAAATTTTGCTTAGATTTTGAAATAGGGTTTTTAAATCAAAAGGGGACAAAACCCTAGTTTTGGTATTTTCAAAATTACTCTAAAATTTTTGAACTAAACTTTGAAAACTCAAAATACCAACTTTGTTCAACTTTGAAAACTCTACAAATTTGCTTTAATAACCATACCCAAATTCCTTATAAATTTTAAATAAAATAAAAAGGGGGTAAAAGAGGAAATGGAATTTAGGGTTTTGGAGTTCAATTCAAACCGGAATTTGATTCAAATTTCAGATTCCCAACCTATACTATCCAACCATCATCCAACATCACACTTATGATCAAAACATAAAATAAACTTAATTTGTCCAATCCAAGACTTAAGCGGTAAGTAACACACTGGTGTGTTACAGCGCTAGGGTTCCGGCGAGGAGGAGGCGGAGAGGAAGAAGAAGCAACTCGACAAAATAAATAGAATGGTTGGCCGGCCGAGGAAGGCACATATAGGCCAAAGTATAGGGGAAGGTCGACACCATTTTATTTTGCCCCGCGATGGTAGGGCGGTCGGGTTAGGTCGGGCCGGGGCGCTATGGCCGGATTTCGTCGGGAATCGCTATGGTCGCATGCGGGAGGGGGAGACCTTGCATCTCCAGCGAAACCCTAGCTAGCTCGCCCAATGGGTGGTGGGTGCCCGGTGCCAGGGGGAGGTGGTGGAGGCGAGCGGGGGAAGTCACTAGAGCCAAGGCCAGAGCCGGGTGTTGGAGGTGATGCCGAGTCGGGCGGGGAATTGAGGCCGCGAGAGGAAGAAGAATAGCGCCAGCGAACGGGAGAGAGAGAAAAGCGAGAGAGAGAGAGGGGGGGAGGGAGGGCAAACACGTATGTGGGTGTGCATGCGCCTTGTACTAAAGTCCATTTAAGAATGGAACGCAGAAAAGAGCCAAGAGAATTGAGTAAAGAAGGGAACATATAAACCAAGAGAAGTTAGAAGCATTATGGTTGTCTTTTTTATTATATTTTCATTTAGTTCTCTAGATTGTTTTACGGTACGATCTTTGATTTGTTATGAAAAAAATTGCATTGTTGAATGACTAGCTGATAAGTGGTGATACGCATAAGCAAACAGGAGATCGACAATCATGAGTCATCAGTTTGTCCCTATTCAAATCCTTATCCTCTCCTCGGGTGCAGCTGTAGATCCAAAACATACTGTATACGAGTCACGTGTATTGTCCATCTCCTAGACATGTACAGTAGGATATCCATCAACTAAATTTTCGTCTTGTGTATATCCTAACAGTGAGATAAACCCCACACAGTGCATCTCTTCGCTCGAGCGTATCCAGTAGGATACACCGGCCATCTAAGTTTCTTAATACCGCACACTTCATCTTTGCGTTTCTAAAAGCTTTTGAATCAATTCCTCGTGCTGCCTTGTTTTGTTTCTCCAGTTGCTCATGACAAAGTTGTGCTAAATGATTGAAGCAGTCCACACCCAATGCGGGCCTTTTGTTACCCTTGGCCAGTTGGCCTGCCGTACCATAAATATCCTTCTTTTCACAAACTTTTTCACGTCTTTTATGCCTTGTTGGTACGAGCTCAAAAAGCTTTAAGCAAAGTGACAGAACCCTTAGCGTAATTTCAAGCTAAAAAAGGCACTAGCGTATATAGAAACAATATAATAAAAATTTAATAAATTAATTAATATAGCCACTCAAAAGCGCTAAAAAACAGCGGCCACGACACGATAACAAGCAAACCTAAAAAAGGTAGCGCCCCTGCACGGAATCACCACTGGACTGGATTAGTGACGAGACCCACCGAGCGGGGCCCGCGTAATCGTCCACGTCACCATCCGCCCGGGCCCTTATAAATACGGCCCACCGCTGGCGCTGCCCATCCCATCCACTCTCTCATGCTACTGCTGCTAATGCTAATCCCATCATCCCTCTCTAAATCACCTCCTTAAACCTCACCGGCAGCCCGGTGCCCATGGACTCGTCGGGCTCCGCCTCGTCGTACAAGCTGCAGCTCGCCCTCGCGGCGCTCGTGGGCGCCTCCTCCGCCGCCGTAGCGGCCTACTACCTGCACTACCGTGCCGTCGCGCAGGTCGCTCGTTCCGCCTCCGCCAACCGCCGCAGGACCCGGCCCCCGGCCCCCGCTCCCGGCGCCGGCGGAAGCTCCCTCCGCCGCGCCGCGCCACCGTCGGCTCAGCCTCCCTTCCCGACCTCTCTGCGTTCTATGAAGCCAGCGGTGGCGGCGGGCTCGCCTCCGGCGGGTACCTCGTGGAGGAGGAAGAGGAGGACGATGCGCATGGGGTCGTGGGCCCGCACGCGAACGATGAGGCGCTCGAAAAGCGCGGAGCTGCTGGACATTCCCCAGGGCTTGCCTAGACTGAACGTGGGCCCCGAAGGTATGTTTTGTTCCCCAGATATGGATACGTGTGGATGGGTGTGGTTGGCGTGGCGTGGCCGCGTGGGTGTAGACACAGTGTGGGGTGGATAGGATTGGGGACTTGCTCGGAGATAGGTGGGCTAGGAAGTGGAATGGATTCCGATCGGGCGCACTGGGTATGAGTATGACTGACAAAATAAGATAAAAAATGAAATAAAACTTCTAAATACATTTGTATGGACTATGGAGATTGCAACATACTGAATTTTGGCTTTAGGGCGCCATGAAAGAAGCTAACACTGCAAGTCTGCAATTATTCATTCTATTTTGATGCACTAATATTTACAATTAGTAAAAAAACTTTTAGCACCTTGCAAGCATAATTTTATGACCTCTGTATTCTAAATCTGGCGATGTCATCATGCATATCATCATAATGATATCTATTTAATCGACATGATCTGTCTAGAAGCTATATGACATCTGTTATGCTTTTTCATTATTATTATTTTTTTCTATGCAAAGCAGTGAAGTTTACTTTTCTTATCTCTGCAATAGCTCTTTATAGCAATGGATGGTTATTGCAGGCAGTAAACAATTTGACGGACAGTTTCAACTAGACGAGTTGAAATAATTAGACCTAAGTCACCCAAGTCCCCTGCTGTCAGTGCAAGTGCAGGTGGATCAGGTGCTGCTATAAAAATAGTGACAATGGCTACATGAACACAAATGGAAACCTGGTAAGTTCCCATCATCCACTTGTTGTTGTTGTTATTGTTAGTTTTCTACTCCCCTCCCCTACTGCCCGCCCCATGCATGCTATGTTTTGTAGGGAAAAATGGATCCTTACCATCAAAGGACACATCTTTAGACATATACCATCAAAAGAATCAGTTTTAGATATTTACCATCAAAACATGATTCACCTTAGAAGCTGACCAGTTCGGTTAACTCTAAGTTATCTTCGACCATTTTTGCCCTTGCATATTAGGCCCCCTTCTAGCGCTGTGTAACTGCACTCTAGGAGAGCATGTGTAAATAAAAATTTAGTATAATACAAACACAACACTTCAACAACGTATAACACAACAATTCTATATTCTCATCCACTAATTTTATTCCCTTTGCAAAACGCTATGTCATCTCCCCACTGTACTAGCAAACTAGTAGATGCTAATAGCTACAAATTTCAGAGTTTCGAAAGGAAAGAAAAGGTTGTTACCCTTCTCTAAGCTCAGAAGGATACATACCGGCTCAATTTACAGGTCGATTTTTCAGCATTAGGAGAGAGGGAAAACTTAGGGTTAAGAACAACAACAAAAAAAGAGAGCAGGAAGGAGAAGAGCTAGGGTGCGAGGAGGCAGTGGGCCCTACGGTTCGCTGCCAGGGAGTGCACCGCCGAAGCAGCGTGGTGGCGGCAGCGGTAAGGAGATGGGCCTCTCCTCTACGCGCGAGACTTCTTTTTGTCGTGTGAGACGACCTGTCTCTGCGTGCGCGCTCTCTCTCTCTCTGCATGAGACTTAAAAGCAGCGGCGTTGATTTGGTCTCATGGGCAAAACTGGAACATGTTAAAAAATGTTTCGGCCAAAAAAAAATCTGAAACCAGCGACCAGACTAACAGAAGTAGAGAAAATGGTAAATAGCTGTAATGTTATTACCTTTTGACGGTGAATATCTAAAACTGTTTCTTTTTGATGGTAAGGATCCAAGTTTCCCATTTTTGTATAGACCTTGGTATGAGTTTGCATGCAAGGAACCACTGGATGTTACGTATTTGTTTTGAAAATGGTAGAGATAATACCCATGGTTTAAGTGGCTAAAAGTTTTCAGGGATTATTGAGAATGAACTTTTCCATCATTTATCTGGGTTGCAAAAATATTAACCATCTCAACCACGTATGACTACTTGTTCCAGATTATAGGGAGTTAAAACTTAAAAGGTTTTGGAAATAGACTGTGGAGACAGGGTGAATATCCTACTGTTTTTCTTTCGTTCAATGATTGCAAGTCTGTAGTAAAGTTATCTCAGGCTACAAGTGAACCAATGTGGATTCCTGTGAACTAGGAGACACGATTCATGACATTACAGCACTCCAACATCCCGGTGAAACAGCTTGTCTTTGCAGTGAAATGTAATGGCGATAAGCTCCTTTACTGGATGCAATGGAGGTGGCTGCTTAGGTTCTAGGGCTGAAACTAAATGTATCCTCGACATGTCAGCATGCACAAACCTGCCCCTGAGACTTTTTCTGATATCAAATAATGATGTAATTTCTTTGCTGCGGTTCATTTGAAAGGGTTGGGATGGTTTTAGGTGAAGTCTATATGAAATGAAGCTTGTTGTGACTGTTGCATAATGCAAAGGATCAACATCAAATGATCTGCGTTACATTCTAGCATACAATGGTATAGGGGGATTTAGTGAATGACAGAGACTACCTTAATGTAGAAAAGGAATGCACCGTCATTGTTAGTGTATATGTGTAGGCCCATGAGGCCCATGTACGTCTGAACTATATTGCCCACTCAACTAGGGTTTGGAGGAATAGAGACAACATTCTAACATGGTATCGGCTTAGACACCGATCCGTTTCTTTCCCCCTCCCCTTCCGGGCCCGCCGCCCGACCGATGGCGGCTGGCGGCCGGCGCCGCCACTCCATGGCGAGCAACCAGGCTTCCTCTCCCTCTCCTCCATACCCCTTCCTGTCGTACGCGGACGCCACTCTGGGACCCGCCAGCGCGAAGCGCGCAGCTCGCCCAGCTGCCGCTCTGTCGCGGGCGCCGGCGCGCCGGGCTCGGTCTGCGCACCGCCGGTCGGCGGCTCCCCCTCCGGCGCGGATCCTACCCTCCTCCGGCGCGGATCCTTCCTCCCTCCGGCCCGTCCCTACCCCAGCTCGTCACCTCCGGCGCCGCTGCAGCCGCAGCCGCCGCCGCCGCCAGACACGCGGGCGCGGGGCCTGCCTGGCTGACAGGCCTGAGGGCGTCGTGGAAGCGGCACCTTATTGCAGCTGCCCGTGACCCAGGGCCACCCCCACCATGCCGCCCCTGCCTCTCTGGCTCCCAGCCATGGTGGGGGATGCTCGGTGGGCATCTTGGTGGGTCTGGGCACCTCTGCTCCACCCCTACAACCTTGCTGGGAGTCTCAGGGATGCCACCGCAGGATGCGCCGCTCACCATGGCCGCTCTTCGGGGCAAAAATTGTCGTCGATGGTGCTCCTGGACCCAACGCGGCGCTTGCCCGTGCCGCTTCTGGCGGCAAGGTCGAAGCGCTTCAGCGGCGCAGGGCGTGTTCGTCTTCTGCCACTGCGGGGGAACGCGAGCGCGATGCCGCCGATCTCTCACTCGCCAGGTGGCCGAGGCGGAGCGGTTCCTGCTTGGTCCCCTCGTCCCCCACCCCCGTCTTCATGAGCACAGCGCGCCTCCTCCTCCCGGCCGGCACACCCTCAGGTGCCACCTCTCGCGCGCGTCGACCGGCTACATCCCATGGTCGCCTACCTCCACCTCCCGGCCGTCGGCGTCACGAACGTCAGAACCTGGTCACCGTCGTGCTCGACTCCGCACACCTCCTACGCTCGTTGGGCGTGATCAGATGCTCCTCGCTCTTCGTGCGCTACGCCATGGACGACCACGTCACGCCTCGACGCACCCTTCGCGGCGCCCAGATGCGGGGTGGCAGCGCCTCGGCAATGTCGCCCTGTCGCCCAGATCGTTGGGACCATCTCCTCGAGATCCCGGACACCGTCAGGCTCACCGTGCCTCCGCGCTGATGCGCGGCAGCCATCGGTCACTTCTTCAGCAACGCCGAGGCCGTCTCTCAGCTCGAGGCCGACTTTTCGTGCCTTCGTGCGGGGGACCTCTCTCTGCTGGCGAGAGTACTGCCGGCAGATGAAGACGAAGGCCGACGCTCTCCGCGACATTGGGTACCCACTGGGCGGCCGTGTCGGTGCTCAACCTCTGCGGCGGCCTCAATGGGGCCGTTTCGCGCACCTCAGGACTTGGATCACTCGTCGGACCCCGTTCCCCCACCTTCCTGCAGGTCCGGGACGACCTCGTCCTTCGAGGAGCTCAGATGAGGCCCTGCCACACACCCCTGCGTCGCCCGCTCCTGCCCCGGCGTCTGCGTCCCTCTACCTCTGTGCTCGTCGCTGCCCGCCTACTCCGGGCCAAGCGGGGGTGGGGTGGTGGCCGCGGTGGTCGGCACGTCGCGGACGTGGAGGCCGTGGTGGTGGTGGTGGACGGGGGCTGAACCGGGTCGTGGTGGACCCGCTCCACCGCTTGCTCACTTCCAGTTCCCGGCGGTGTGCCTGTCCATCCTTCACCAACCCATGGACCGGGCGCATCTCCATGTGGCCGTTTCCGGGCCAGGGCGGCGGGAACACTCGACCTCCACTCCAGGCGGCCGCCATGTACTCCACCATTGCTCCTCTACCACCGACCTGGGCTCCTCCTCCTCCGCCCTAGCCCGTCTGGCGGGGGTGGAATCCGCGCGAGCTTGCTCGATCCTTCGAGCACCATGGGGCTGACCCCCCCCCTGAGTGGATCGCTGACTCTGGGGCTTCCCTACCACACCACTCGGATCTTTGGTATACTCGACTCTTCGACCTCCCACCCCTCTTGCCCTTCTTCTATCATGGTGGGGAATGGTTCCTACTTCTTCCAGTCACCTCTGTGGGTTCTGCTCCTGGTCCTTTTCGTCTTTCGAATGTTCTTGTTGCTCCTCAGATGGTCCACAATCTTCTTTCTATTCGTCAGTTCACTGCTGATAACTCTTGTTCTGTCGAATTTGACACTTCTGGTCTTACTGTGAAGGATTTGGCTTCCCGGCGACCACTCCTCCGATGTGAGAGCACGGGACCCCTTTACTCTTAAGCCTTCCGTCTTCTGCTGCTTGCTCTTGCCGTGGCGCCGTCTTCTACCATCGGCATCGCCCGGCTCGGTCATCGGCCGCGGCGTTTTGGCTCGGCTTCGGTCGTAGTGCGGACATCTCTTGTACTTCGTACTCATGCCGAGCATCTTTGTCATGCGTGTCGGCTTCGGTCGTCATGTTAGACTCCCTTTTTTCTTCTTCTTCTTCGCGTGCTACGCATGCCTTTGATCTTGTACTGCTTGTGATTTGTGGACCTCTCTCATGTACCGAGCATTTACGAGCTTAAATATTATCGGTGTTGGTTGATGATTTCTCCCATTACTCTTGGACTTTTCCGTTGCGTGCTAAGTGCGAGGCGTTTCCCACCCTCCTCCGCTTCTTTGCACAGGTCTCCGCTCGGTTCGGTCTCACCGTCAAGGCCGTCGGTGTGACAGCGGGCGTGAGTTCGACAACAACGCCTCCGCTCTTTCTTCCTCTCTCGGGGTGTTCGGTTGCGCATGTCTTGTCCGTACACTTCTTCCCGAGCGGCAAGGGTTTGGCGGATGATCCGCACCACGAAACGACATCATCGCGCACCATCCTTCTTGGGGCCTCTATGTCCCAGGCGGGTGGGAAGCGCCACGCGCCACCCACCTACTCAACCGCCTTCCGTCCACTTAACTTGTCACGCTCCTCCTACTCCACACCACGCCCTCTTCGGTTCCCCTCCTACCTATGATCCCTCCGTGTCTTCGGTGTGCACATTGTGATACGCTTTGCCGCCCCTTTCTCCTCACAAGTTGAGCGCCCGCTCGATGCGTTGTGTGTTCCTCGGCTACTCCCTTGACCACAAGGGGGTACGGCCCCCTTCGACCTTTCCCTCCCAGGAGTCCTCATCTCCCGCCGCGTGGTTTCGGCGAGTCGATTTTCCTTACTCCACTTCTTCCACACCTTCCACGGGCGCGGTGGAGTCCCTGCATTCTTGACCGATTCGTTGACCACTGTTACCTTCGGCCTCTTTTTCTGGTACTCGGCTCACCCGCGCCCGCGCCGCAGCCGGCGCCCGCTACTGCGCCGCAGAGCGCCCGGCGCCTACACTGCGCCCGCAGCGTGGCCCGGCGCCTGCGCACGTATCCGCAGCGCGCGTGGCGCCTACGGCTGCGCCCGGCGACCCGGCGTCCTCTGCTGCGCCCGTGCGGCCACTGCCAGAGCCGGCTGCGCCGCCTGCGGCGCCGGAGGACCCGGTAGTGCGCCGCCGCGCCAACCGAGGCGTCGCGTCGTTCCTGACCATGGCGGGACCCGGCATGGCGGCCGACGCGGTGTACGTTCGCCGTGCGACCCCGGCCGATGTGCCTCGGGGCCGACTCGGCTCCCTCCACCGCCTCCACCGCGGCCGAGGTCGTGGTTACCTGCCGGTCTACCACCCGCGGTCGTTGCTCGCGACCCGTCACTCACACCGATGGTGACTGCCATGCGGCGGGGGTTCTCCGATCTCCCCGGACCCCCTCCACCGGCAAGGCGATCCAGCGGGTCTCTCCATTCCTTCCTCATCCGGGCGCGCATTGGCGGATCCTAACTGGCGTAGCGTGGAAGAGGAGCATGAGGCTCTTCTTTGCCAACGGGGCGTGGGACCTTGTGCGGCGTCCGTGCGTGGCAATGTGGTCCACCGAGCAAGTGGATGCGGACGCATAAAGCGTCGTGACGAGATGCAGGCTGCTACAAGGCTCGGCGGGTACTCGGAGGCTTTACCAGCGCCCGGGGTTGATTATGATGAGACCTTTCGGTCCGTGGTCAAGCTCGCTACGGTCGCATAGTCCTCTCACTTGCTCTCTCTCTCTCTTGGCGATGCATCGGCTAGATGTCAAGAATGCATTTCTCCCGGCCGCGAGGTTTTGTCGATTCTGTCGGCTTGATCTGATGCTGCCGCCTCAACAAGTCCTTGTATGATCTCGAAATGTGCGCCTCGTGCTTGGTACTCTCGGTTTTGCCACCTACCTTCTCACCTTGGGGTTGAGAGAGGCCAAGTCGAACACTTCTCTGTTTGTCTATCGCCACGGAGCTGAGGCGCCTACACCTACTCTATGTTGATGACATTGTCCTCCGCGACCTTGACCGGCCAGCTTCTCTCGGTACGTGTCATCTCGGCCTTACAAGGGAGTTTGCCATGAAGGATCTTGGTCCTCTTCACCACCACTTCACGGGGGTCCTTTGTGGAGACTCGACCTTCGGGTTGTTCACGCACCAGCGACGGTAATGCTCTGGACATCCTTGAGGCGGCTGAGATGACCGCGTGTCACCCCCGTGCTACTCCAGTTGATACCAGTGCGAAGCTTTTCTGGCGATGAAGAGCGACCACGTGGCGGATCCGCGCCTTCCAGGAGTTTGGCGGTGCTGCGGTACCTCACCTTCACGCGACATCGCGTCACGCCCGTTGGCGAATCTGTCTTCACATGCATGACCCACGGGCACCCCATCTGCTTTGCGAAAGCGCCTTCTCCGCTATGTTAGTAGCCGCGGTTGACTCGACGGATGCTCCACCGTCTCCCTCCACTGAGCTGCCGTCTACACCGGACAGCCGGCCGGGCGCCGTCCGGACACTCGCGCCTCTACCTCGGGTATCTTGTCTTCCTTGGCGACAACCTCGTCTCTACAGTCATCAGCGGCAGGTTGTCTCCTGCTCCGGTGCAGAGGCGGAGTACCGGGCGCTTGTTATTGTGGCGGAGGCCTCTGGCCGTCGGCTCTTGGGTGAAGCTTCGACCCACGACAAAGACCACACTTGTCTCTTGTGACAATGTCGGCGCCGTCTACCTCTCCACCAACCCCGTTCGACATCAGCGGACGAAGCATGTGGAGATCGACTTGCACTTTGTCGAGACTTGTTGCCATCGGCCATTGTTCGAGTGCTCCATGTACCCGACCACCTCCCAGTTCGCCGACATCTTCACCATGGGTCTGCCCTCATCGACCTTCTCCGGAGTTCGATCCAAATTTCAACGTCGCCAGTGGCTAGTTGTGATCTGCGGGGGCCCTGTGTGTGTTGCTTTCTTTCATGTCCGAGTCTTGATCTCCTCTGGCCGGAAGTTGAAGCTCAAGGGGAGTGTTAGTGTATATGTGTAGGCCCATGAGGCTAGGCCCATGAGGCCCATGTACAGCAACTATATTGCCCACCCAACTAGGGTTTGGAGGAATAGAGACAACATTCTAACAGTCATCATATCTCTTCACTCTCATACTGCTGCAGCTGCCCCTCTATATGACTGGGGTGAAACTCAGAAGGTTCATTGAAAAAATCTTTTTTTTTTCTTGAATGAATGTTGTGTCTCTGAATAGGAGTGCTTGGAAAACAGCTATCGATGTTCCTGAACCGTGACTGAGGGTGCTTGTTGGGTGTCAACTCTAGCCTACCCCAACTTGCTTGTGACTGACAGCTTGGTTGTTGTTGAATGCTGTGTGTCATTTCATTTAAGAGAGAAAGAGGTACAGGGGTGAGGGATAAGAGTAAAACAGCCCCACCCAGAAACACAACACACACACTCACACCAGCTAGAACAAAAAACAAACTCGTCCCATACTAGAGCAAAATACAACCAATTGGCAGCAGTCTACCAGCCGGCCTAGAGGTGGGGAGGGTGATCTAACAAGAAGCTCCTGTTGATTAGAAGCACCATGCATGCACCAAAAACTATGGGCGTGTTTGGTTCCCAGCCGGAACTTGCCAGGTGCGCTGTGGCGTCGCCACACTTGCAGTGCCAAAAATGGTAGCGACACCTGTGGCGAGTTTTTGCTGTTGTAAATCAATGCAAAAATCTGTGGCGTGCCTAACTTGATTTGTAATCCAAACAGCTGTATCAGCAGGTGTGGGAGCCTCTACTTCGCCGTGGCATGGCGTGGTGGAGAACCAACACGCCCTACATCTGCCACTTTTTTTTTTGAATGCGCAGGAGAGCTAATGTCATTTCATTAAGAAGAAAGGTCTGAAACAGAGGGAAGAAATCCCAACCACACTCACACACTCAAACACCCACAACACTCTATAAGACTAGTAGAAAATAAACTAAAAATAAAGACCAAAAGAAACATGACCAGAACTACCTCCAGCTGAGCACGAAAGGATGCACTCATAAGTGACAGCTCGCAACACCATTGTAATGCTTGGAGTAGAGCCATTAAAAACACAGTAAAAGATGTATTCGAATTACGCATTTGTGTTTGACATTACACTAGTTTGGTTGTTGTTATGATGCATGGACCAATTCTATACAAATATTATATTCTTCTCCCATTTGTTAGAGAAAGTGGCCAAAAAGCCTCTCAGCTCTTTCTTAATTTTGGAATACATTTTGAATAGGAAGGAGAACACAAAGGAAATGCAATTGTGGAAAAATGGGGCTGCCAAACCGTTAGCTGCAGCAAGCTTGATGCGGTCAAAAAGTATATCCAATGGTCTTCATGCAGTTCAACCTGACCCAGTTGCTGCAGATATTCTACGAAAAGAAGCTCAGCAAGAATCATTTATCAAGATGTTAACTACTCCAGAGGGTATGGCATTGTTAATACATAATCGTTCTCAATGCTGATTTAAGGGGGGTGAAACAATAGCCTTTAATTTGAAACTTTGGCAGATCTAGAAGGACTAAATAGTTTTATTGTTTCACATGCTTTGGTAAGATCACCTGCTTGAACGTTGCTATGCTTTTTCATGTTTTTTTTTTTTTTCTAAGCACACTCTTTTGACACAGTGCCTAGATGCTCTAGTCCTAGTCATTTAGATATACAGGACTCCATAATTTTGTCTGAATATTTGGAGTATGTCAGGAACCATAATGGAAAACCATGGTAAAATTTTATTACAGCTTTTACTATTGTTGGGTTTTGTGCTTGGCCAGATTCTTATTTCTCTTGTTTATTAGTTTATGATCTTTTTTATGTGAAATTTGCATAATATAATTCGGATACATTGACAAACTTCTATATTCAACTCAAGAATATCAATAACTGAATAGATTTTTTCTATACAATATTTATGGAAGTTTATGTAATGGTGTTATCTATTTATGGTAGAGATTCCAACTCCTGACGAAATTGAGGTGTTCAAAATCCTTCAGAAGTGCCTTGTGTTGAGAGACTCTTATCTCTTTAGAGAAGAGGTTACTCCATGGGAGAAGGAGGCCATAAATGACCCCTGTACTCCAAAAAAAACCCCAACCTGTTCACTTATGTGCCTGAACCAAAGTCAGAGGTACCGTAGTTCTGCTTGTTGCAATCTTATGATATCCTCCCTGTTTTTGTCCTTGAGATTCCATCTAATTGTGATTTCAGCATGTCTTCCAAAATGGTTGATGGTGTTGTCCATGTTTATGCGGATAAAGATTGTACGTTTTTCTACTTGTGTACTTCACTTGCTTAAGCAGATGATTTCATGACTCATTCCCACCTCCCTCCCGCCTTTCTTTTCTGGCTCAGGTACAGAGAACATTTATCCTGTGGCTGATGCCACAACCTTCTTCACTGACTGGCATTATATTCTTCGAGTAACGGCTGCAGGGAACACAAGAACTGTCTGCCATAATCGGTTAAATCTTCTTGAGCATGTAATCATGTTGTGAAATTGTTTATCTCCTTCCTACACGATGAAAATATTTGAATGCTCTCCTACAGTTCTTTGGATGTGATGCATTTCTTATTTCCTTTCAGAAGTTTAAATTTCATCTGATGTTAAATGCGGATAGGAATTTCTTGCCCAGAAGACCGCACCGCATCGTGATTTTTACAATGTCAGGAAGGTTGACACTCATGTTCACCATTCAGCATGCATGAATCAAAAACATCTGTTGAGGTTTATAAAATCCAAACTAAGAAAAAGAACCTGATGAGGTATATTCATTAATTATTTTTTTGAAATGATTTTCTTGGCCCATATGGAACATGGTAAGATTGTCGCCTTACAAACTATTTGTGCATAATATGTCTTTGTAGGTGGTCATTTTCAGAGATGGTACTTATATGACTTTAAACGAAGTTTTTGAGAGCTTGGACTTAACTGGGTATGTTTTGGATTTCTCCTATGTTCATGTCGTTAGATGTTATTTCTCTCTTGCATAGGGTCCTTTCTTGTAAGAGGTACACATGGGATACAACAATACATGAGTTGCCTATTCCTCGGTATCACAGCTAGGGTCTCCCTCGATCCAGATCTCATTGTGCCGCGGATGTTTGTTGAGTCGCCGGTGTGCTTTCCAATCAGCTGGCAACTTCACTTTTCCCTTCCTCTTATCCCTCTGCAGTCCACCAATCCTCCCCCACCCCACACCCCCTACGGCGCCACTTGTGTGCCACCACCGCGTGGCCGCACCACACACTGTTGTGCCACCAATGTGCACCTACACCTGTGCCGCTAGCGCCTGCCCAGTCTACCGCATTGGGCCTAGTTGTGGCCTCTCGTGTGTACTCCACTTGGCACGAGCCTTGAGTAAAAAAGAGGGACAAGGGAGGTGCAACAGGAAGTAGGGGACTATTGGCATTCGTTGCATGTCCTGGTCCTGGTCCTGGTCTGGCACCAATTGGGGCGAGTTCGTCTTTCACGTGGAGAACCACATGGGCAGACAATAGTTGACAATAGCTGCTGATGTCAAGGTGCCTCTTCTTGATGCATACGAGGTTGAGATGGACTCTACCAGTTTGATCTCTGCATATGAGACTTGGTTGTCTGAGGAGGCCTGTGCTAAGGCTATCTTGCTTGTGAGCATTGAATTTGATCTGTCAGATGTGGGCTCAGCTTTGCAGCAGCTACGTGATTTGTAACGAGGCGATGTATCTCGCTGTTGTTGAGGAGGCTCAACCATTTTGCCACCTTGAATCTAGCATGGAGGACTTTCAGTTGCTCGGCGCCTGACATGGCATGTAGTTCGCCATGCCGCTCCGCTCCAGGAATTTTCGCGTGCACGCCTGTTTGCAAAGCGTGATGTAGCTGCTCCCCTACTTCACCTTGATGTCGAGGGAGTAGGTGAGCAGGCTGAGATCGCTCATGTGAAAACAAGCCGCCATCTCGCGCTTGAAGCCATCGATATCCTCCTGCCTTGCCTCGGTGATGATCAGTCATCCACATACGCGCCGATGATTAGGTGCCCCTCCCCCCATCGCCGCGTGTACAAGGTGTGCTCGGTGGCGCATTTGGTGAAGACGAGAGAGTTGATGGTGGTGTTGAGCTTGATGTTCCAGGCTCCACGAGCCTTCCACGGCCCATAGAGGGTCATGGGTAACCGCAACACCTTGTGCTCCTTGCCCTCAACGATGAAGCCTGGCGGTTGCTTGACAAAGGCCACCTTACGGAGCTATCCGTTGAGGAACACAGACTTCATGTCCATGTTGTGGACGCACCAATCTTCACTGCGAGCACCAGCAGGTGGCCCGACTCCATCCGGAGCCAACGGCGCAAAGACTTCCTTGAAGCCGATGCCCCCTCTGCATGAAGCCCTTCGCGGCGAGCTGTGCCTTGTGCTTGGCTATGTCACCGTGCTTCACCTTGTAGACCCACTTCAGCCTAATTGGCCTTCATCTAAGTGGTGGGTCAACGAGCTCCCACATCTCGTTCGCCTCGATCACCACTGTTGATCGTGCTCTGCATCAGCAAAGGTTGGTGGCTCCTCTGCGCCCATCATCATCAGCTCCTCATTGTCGAGGACACTGCTCACTTGACCGACAGGGCTGGCATTGCCGATGATGCCGTTCACCGCATGGAAAAACACATCCTTTCCTTGGTGGTAGGTGCCGCCGTGTGAAGATACGTTGCTATGGGGGAGACACGAAGTGGATGGAGCTCGACGGAGGTTCCCCTTGTTCCACAGCAGGGGATGGCACCAATGTGCACGGCTCCTGCATGCCTTGTGTCAGGTCGTTCGTACCCAATGTGGGCAGACTTGTAGGCTTGCCAGGTGCCGCCATCTGTGGAGATGCAGCGCTGCCTGGACTTGCTGCGCCATGATCCACCTCCTCCTGGCCCACCACACTAGCTCCTCGGGTCATTATGTGCTCGACGATGAAGGTGCCTTGGACGCCATTGGCTTCCCTAGCCAGGCTGCCTTCTCGTCAAAGATCTCACGCGGGACAGTCACCTTGCTTTCGTGCACATAGTAGAGCTGATAGGCTTTGCTGCTGGCCTCACAGCCTAGGAACACCATTCGTGTGCTCCTGTCCTCCAGCTTGGAAAGATGGGGCTTCGTTTCCTTCACGTGCTCGACGCAACCGAACGTGTGCAAGAATGACATGTCCGGTTTCCTCCCATACCAGGTATCTTATGCGTGGCTCAAGGAGGTCGCTGGTGCGTTACTTCGCCTTCTTCGGGAACAGCAACCTACTCTACTTCCTCGCCAGGCAGCTGTCGCGCAGCTTGTCATTGTGCTTGATGAGCGGGAGACCGCGCACCATCCCCTGGCATGCAAGGCTCCCTAGTGTGTCGAAGTTGAGATGTCTCTATAAAAGGGACCATCGTGTATCAATTAGAGGGAAGCAAGAAGAAACTTAGTCCCTGAGGAACGGCGGATATCTGGGGTCTCTCTGCTAATACATCTACCTGTGGCCTTTTCATATCACTCACACTGGAGGTTGAAGATTAGGAGAACTGAGTGCGCACACACACACACATGAACACAACTGAATGGGACTGCTGAACTTAACTGGTTGCAGCTGGCCATTGTCTTCTTATAGAAGCAAAGGAATACAGTAAAACACAGAGGTAAAATATAAGGGGCCATGCTGCATGTACTTGCTACTATTTTACGTACTATATCCATATTCCCACTTGCTTTCCTATTGACAGAAAAGGGAGGGAGCTGCTACTGTTGTTGTGGGTGTGCAGCAGATTACATATCTAACAGTACCTTCTGTTCTCATCTCGACCTCATCGTCCACCTCTGTTTTCTGTTTTGCCACCATCTCCCCACCACTGCCCGTTTTACCCCTTCTCCACCTCCGGTATCTCCTCCCCATCTCTGGTGTGTCCTTCTCGTGAGATCACTCATTATTACACTCGTTGTCCATGACCAGTTCCACCATCCGACTCCTCTCCATCTCTTCCTGGACCTGCCCAGAGTATTCTCCAAGATTTGCTCTGTGATCGTAGCACTATTCATTCTCGCAATCGTCTTGGCTTCACCGCTGTTGCTTTGGTTGAACCCACGACGTATGGGGAGGCTGCTGTTCACCATGGGTGGCAACATGCTATGGCTGAGGAGATTGCTGCTTTGGAGCGCACTGGGCATCTTGTGCCTCTGCCACCTAACAGTGTTGAGGTTGAGCTGCGAGCTATGGCGGCTGTGGCTGCACAGGTGACCCTGGATACACGTGTGCTTGTGGGTGTTGATGCTTCCTACAAGAGATCACATGTGCATGCTCTGACTGTGACTCTGACTCCACCATGTGCCTTGGGAGGTTTCTTCACAAAGGCACAGATACGGGCGCACCGTAGCTATTTACTTTCCAAACTTAGTGTTGTAGAGCCATCATGAGTTTGAGAGGGGTATGTTATTTCTCTTTTGCATTGGGTCCTTTCTGTAAGATATATTCTCCCACTTCTGATACAGTAACAGATGAGTTGCCCATTCCTAACATATGATGCTGACACTACTGTTAGCTTATAATTCTTATCTTTTTCAGGTATGATCTGAATGTTGATTTGCTAGATGTCCATGCAGACAAAAGCACATTTCATCGTTTTGACAAATTCAACCTAAAAATATAATCCATGTGGTCAAAGTAGGCTCAGAGAAATTTTCCTCAAACAAGACAATCTCATTCAAGGTATATAAAGCCCTGTATTCCCTGAAAGAATTTTTTGATTGGGACTTTTATGTGACTTCCATTTTTTATTGCTCATTGTTCCATCATACTATTATATGAGCCCTCCTGGCCTCCTCAACCTTTTTGCCATTTGGAGTCTTACAAATTTATGTCCATATAGAGTTGGAACATCTGAACTTTATTGAGGTCTTGGATAATGGAGATGATCAAATTAGAGTGTTAGATAGACACATAAAAAATTAGCATTTTAATTTATGGTTGCAGAAGCAATATTGCTTTCTTTGTTAGATATTCACTGGAGAAAGCTTTCAGGCTTGTAGGTTTTAACTTATTTGTTATAACAGTTTATTAAGCTGCTTATTTGGTTTTGGTTTCTGACTTCGTTTGATGACATGCCCAAGTTCTGTTTTGTTAAAGGCCTAGATATCATTTTAAAATGTGATGACTGTATACTATGCTCGGCAGTCAGCACTAGTTTGTTTTGGCTGTGGAGGAATGGTTCGACCATGAACCGTGATTAATCATTATATTCAGCTATTCAGTTCTAAGTTCTAACCAATATTTAATATTTTGAAATACTCACATTGCATTTTACTAAACTAGGCCGTTTTCTTGCCGAGTTAACAAAGCAAGTTTTCTCTGACCTTTCTGCTAGCAAATATCAGGTAAACTGTCAGCTGGATAACTTTTTTTTTAATCCAGAGGCACTTCGTGTTGGATATCTTATAACTTTATGCCCTAATTTGCTATTTCAGCTGGCAGAATATAGGATTTCAATCTACGGAAGGAAACAAAGTGAATGGGACCAACTTGCGAGTTGGATAGTGAACAATGAATTGTGTTGTGAAAATGTTGTCTGGCTGGTTCAGGTATCCTTTATATTTACTTCTATTGGACTAGTTAGCTGTGGCAGTGTTTATAATTTCCTGGCACTTAGTTGAACTAATTGCCAATATACACTTGGATAGTTCTGTGGCTCCTGATTCCTGACTGCTTTGTTCACCTCTTCCTTGTCTACTGGTAGTCTGTAGTAAAGCCTTGTCTTGCTACTGCTGGTTTTTGTTCCATCAAAGTTATGTAATTGAAACATCGAAAACATTGTGTTTTTGTTTTCAAAAAAAAAAAAAAAAACATTGTGTTTTTTTATGGGGTGACTCCTAGCTTGGCATTGGCCTTGCTGAACAGAGGGGAAGTGCAGTTGTGGGTGTTGTTCAGGGCTAGAGAGATTTCCCTCTTGACTGCCCTTGATTCTAGGGAATAAACAATAGTGAAAGCAATGAATGTAGCGGCGGAGGGCAAGGAGCTCCAGGAGCAATGAATAGTGAAAACAATGATCTATAGAATCCATTGACTAGACTGAGTCATTGTTTCCGTCAAAAAAATAATCTGTTGGAATACTGCTGGACAAAAGTACTCTTGACAACAGTCTAGCTTCAATAATGCCAAGATGAGTACTTAGCCTAAGATGTAGCTCAGTAGTTCTTAACCATGAAAATATTACCCTTTTTGCCCCAGTGAAATATTTGATGCAAAAACGATTCTTTTCTGATATATTTTGTTGATACTCTTTTGCAGATTCCACGCTTATATAATGTGTACAAGGAAATGGGTATTGTTACGTCATTCCAAAATCTTCTTGACAACATTTTCCTTCCTCTTTTTGAGGTTACTATTGATCCAGCTTCACACCCGCAGCTCCACGTCTTCCTGAAGCAGGTTGAGAAATCCATATCAAGTTATCGACTGTAGTTCTGCCTTGTGTCATGCATCAACATTTCACACATCAACCATTTACTTGCTGTTGTGTGCGTCTCACATGCCATAGTGTTTTTTTGTTTTTCTCGAACACGTAGGAGAACTTAAGAAAAAGGGAAAGAACCTTTATAAACACCCCCAAACTCACATACATACTCGCCTGTGCTATAAAAAAGACGACCTCGACTTTGTCTCACATAGGTAGCAGGCCAACTAGTTAAGAAATACCCCTGGCACCTACAATACCCCACAAACTCATGTCCTCTAAGGCAAGAGTCAAAGCCCTGGCTAGATTAGGTGAAGCTCCATCACACACACAGCGATTCCTATGGTTCCAAAGTGTCCATGCTCCCAAGATGATGATAGAGTTCAAACCTTTTCTTGCCAAACTTTCCACAGCCTCGTTTGTTCCTGGCCCACCAGCGCTCGCCTCTCCCCCTAGGGTGAGACTCTGCATACCAATCTTTTGCAGCAGGCTGTACCAAAAATCTCGTGCAAACACAGTCTACAAGAAGATGGTTGATAGTTTCTGAATCTTGATCACAATGAAGACACCGAGTTGGATGATCAAGACCATGCCGTGTTAGTCTATCGGCTGTCCAACACCTATTATGTGCGACTAGCCACATAAAGAAGCAGCATTTCCCTGGTGCCCAAGTTTTCCAAATCCTCTCATATGGTTCAAATCTTATTCCACCTGAAAAAATCCTTTTTGAACCATGAGCAGCCACGGGGTGCTAGATCAGCAATGCTTTGTCCATCAAAGAGAACATGAGCCCCATCAGCAATGTGTGTGTGTGTGTGTGTCACATGCCAGCCCACGAGTGTGTGTGACATGGCAGTAATGATAATTGATAAATATGCTTACATGCATTTATCTCAGGCTTCAGTTACCTCTTTCTGGGCCTTGCAGGTTGTAGGGCTGGACCTGGTTGATGATGAAAGTAAACCAGAAAGGCGTCCAACAAAGCACCACATGCCTACACCTGAACAGTGGACCAATGTGTTCAACCCTGCATTTTCATATTATGCATACTACTGCTATGCTAACTTATTCACCCTAAACAAGGTGATCATATCCTCCCCTTCCTCAATTTTCTCTATATTTTTCAGAGAGGTAATGGTTCTGTTCAATTTTCAGCTGCGTGAGTCAAAGGGGATGACAACTATCAAATTCCGTCCACATGCTGGAGAGGTAAAATCTGTTCCAGGTTCCTCTTTGAAAGTACAGATCCTGTTTGCTCTAATGGGTATGTTCGTACAGGCTGGAGATATCGATCACTTGGCTGCGACATTTCTTCTTTGTCACAACATATCACATGGAATCAATCTAAGGAAGTCTCCTGTGCTTCAGTACTTATACTATCTTGGTCAGGTAATATGTTACGAAGTTCCATAACCCAAGCATAACTTTGGTCTCTTCTGAGGTGCATTCCATGGCGTTTACTTCTTCAGTACTGGTATATTCCGTTCCAGTTAAATAAGTGATGTTTTATGACGAATGCAAAGTTTTGTAGTTTTTGGCAACAGATATTAAAGGAATATTTAACTTGTGAAAAATTACATCTTTGGCGTGTTGGGTAGTACATTCATGAATAGTATTACTAACCCTGGGGATTTTGAGAGGTAATCCTTCCATCAGTGGGCAGACTCTTATGGGCCAATAGTAGATGGGCCTTTGCTTAACACCCCCCATCAAACTCAAGGCTAAAGTGGAGGATATGAAGCATGTGAAGCTGATGTTGCTCTTGGGTTTGTGCTTTAGAGAACTAGGACACATTTCTTCCGCAAAAGGGATGGAGTAGTGGGAGCATTCAGCAGTTTCTTGCGAATAACCTCAAAATCAGACATCAAGCCATGACAAAATTGATGTATGAGAAATCTCTTAATGAACTGAATCTTTTGGCACAACAGCCGGAACACCCTTGCTCACACTTCAGAACCATGGAGAGAAAAGGTCCTATGGCGCGATCAAAAGCGGTGTAGTACTCATCTATGAACATCTCATTTTGCTGAAGCTCATGAAGTCCTTGCATGAGAGTAAGGAGGAGAGCAACACTGTTCTGAACATGTCACCCCTTCAAATAGTCCCACATCTCATTAGCAGACTCATGATTCTCAAGACTCGTCGTCTCTCATCATCAAAGAAGACTTCATGCTAGTGACAATGGCTCTCATCACATGGCCATCAGCATCAGTCCAAGCCCCTGCAGCAGCACCAAAACCATCCTTTGACTTATCGACTGGAGGATCAGCAGTCAAATGAGATACAAGATCATGGTCCCTCAAAACGGTCTTGACAGTGAAAGCCCACTCTCGATAGTTACTAGAGCCCTCGAAGTTTCATAGGAAAAACAATCACATTGGGTTGTGGCATTTTGATACCAGGGAACAGCAAAAACAAGCACGAGTCCTAAAACAGAGGAAGCAGCAGCAATCCTTCAGAACAGAGCAGCAGCATGAGTCCCAGAACAGAGGAAGCAGCAGAGTCTCACACACAGACAGGTGAGCATGGGCGGGCGTTGGAGAGGCAGCGGATGGACGGCCGGTGAATGAAGTTGGGCTGTGGACGATGGCGACGAAGGGTCCTCCCGGACGTGTGATGATGGGTAGAGACGAGCAGACGGCACGCCCCACGCGAGACAGCGCCAACGAGCCAAGACGGATCAGCCTGGGCGTTCGGTGAAACCGAAAAATTCGGTTCGGTTTGGTTCGGTAGAAAAGAAATTCGGTTTCCGAGGTTGAGACACCCGATCGGTTTCTAAAAACAAAACCGAGGAATTCGGTTTCGGTTTTTTATTTTTGGTTTTTCGGTTTTCACCGAAACCGAATGGACGGGCGCCGCTCCTCCTTCTGCTCCGCCCAAGGCCCGATGCCGCCGCCCGATGAGCCCGCCGCCCGAAATAGGGCGGCGAGCTCTGCCGCCGCCCGTCTTTGTGTTCTCGGTCCGCCGCCCGTCGCCGCCCATGGGCTCCATCGCCGCCCGCGCGAACTCCGCCCGAGCCGCCGCCAGGGCCGAGCTCTCGCGCCTCCGGCTGTGAGCCACGGCGCTGCCCGCCCGTAGCCCGCCCGGCGCCCTGAGCCGCTTCGCCGCCCGCCGCCGCTACCGAATAGGGTTGATTCGTGAGTGCGTGACTCGGTGAGCACCGTGGTGGACTGCTGACCCGTGAGGGGTGACTCGCGCCGGGCTCACGGACTCACGGGGGTTGGGGTCACGGGCGATGGGCTCGGGCTCTTGGGCGCGAGATGGCCTTGCCGCGTTGTGGGCTTCGCCCAGTGTGAGATTGGTGGAGGTGGACGAATACGACGCCGATATCGTAGTTTTTCCGGTTTGCTCGGTGTTCGGTTCGGTTTCGAGGTAAAACCGAGCACGAGCCCTATCGGTTTTTTCCAGATCGAAAACCGAAGCCGAAAAAAAACCGAAAAACCGAGAATTCGGTTCGGTTTCGGTTCGGTTGTGTTCGGTTCGGTTTTTCGGTAGAAAGTGCCCAGGCTGAAAGACGGACGACTCTGCGGGTGGGTGGGCGGGTGGGCGGGCATTGCACACTCCAACGCTTTGGTACCATGTTACTAACCTGGGGATTTGAGCGGTAATCACTCCATTAGTGGCAGGTGTGTATGGGCCAATAGGAGACGGGCCTTCACTTAACAAATAAAGCTTAATGGTCAATGATGTGTTTTGGGGACTATAATGTTTATTAAAATTTCCCATGTATAGTGGCTGGAGGCAACACCAGTAAATGGCATAAGATTTTTTGCACTTTTCAGTTTGTGATTTTTGAATGATGATCTTCTTAGCAGTTAGCAACCTGTTACTTTAAATTTTGTCAGATTGGTCTGGCGGTAGCGCCATTGAGCAACAACTCCTTGTTTCTTGACTATCATCGCAACCCTTTTCCAACATTCTTCCAACGAGGTCTGAATGTCTCATTATCTACGGATGACCCTTTGCAAATTCACCTGACAAAAGAACCATTGGTGGAAGAATACAGCATTGCTGCTTCGGTACTCCCTACTTCCTTTGCTGTTTTGCTCTTCTGTGATTGTCCTTTCACACATGCAGCATGAGATTTGTGTGCATGTGTATGCAGCACACACCTTTACCACGCATAGATACTATGCTACCCATGCCAAGGTGTTGAGTGACTAATGTCCATTTTGATTGTTTCAGCTGTGGAAGCTCAGTTCTTGTGATTTATGTGAAATTGCGAGGAACTCCGTTTACCAATCTGGATTTTCACATGCTCAAAAGGTGAGTGGTCTTTTGCGAGTTCTTTGGAAACACTTCAATGTTGTGATACCTTCACTTTAGTTGTAGAGTTATGGTATGAAATGGGGCCTTCAGCATGCATTGAAACCCTATCTTTAGACACTGGAACTATATTAGAGAAGATCCTTACCTGCTTAGTATAAATGTGTGCAAAGCACACAGCAAATAATCATATGATCTTTGGCAGTCACACTGGATTGGCAAGAACTACTTCAAAAGAGGACCTGCTGGAAATGATATTCACAGAACGAATGTACCGCACATCAGGGTTCAATTTAGAGATATGGTATAAATTCTGTTCTCCTTTTATTGTCTTGGCAAGTAGTACTTTGGTGAAATCTGACTCGTAAGCTGTTCCCCTTTCCAGATCTGGAGAAATGAAATGAAACTTGTTTACTCTGACAACGAGATCTTAATACCAGACGAGCTGGACCTGTAAGGTGTCCGGCCTCATGTATATCCTGTAGTGGCTATGGGAGTTATGCTTCATTTTTTTGGTATGCTTTCCCTTTCTATGGTAGATTCAACTTCGAACTTCAATCTTGCTGTCGTTTTCATCCAATTGATGTCTCACGCCAAAAAGTTTTGGATATCGCCTGTATAAACAGGCAGTGCAGAGAATAATAATATACTTTTTCTTTCAACCTTGCAGTTGCTGGAAGTCAGCATGAGAAGCGATGCGACCAAGAGTGTCTGCAAGCCCTACCCGGGCGGGAAAACCTCTAGAAATGCCCCAAGCACACCAATGGATGCAATACCTTAATAATATTGTGGCAAAGTGAAGCAGCAGAGATTTGTGCTAGAGTTGCGTTATAGCTTGTAGGGTGTTACCTGTCCCCCCTCGTTTGTAAGCATGTATGTACTCGAAGTGGTTGTACTCTGGTTGGATCCAATAAGGTAAGAATAAAGTGCTGCCGATTGTTTTGCTGCCCAGGTGAAAATGGAAAACAAACCAGATGAGGAGGCAATTAGAGTATTAAGTGCTGCCGGTTGTTTGCCCAGAGGAAAACAGCAATCGAACAAGATGAGCAGGCAGTTAGTGCACAGATGAAGAGGATGTTGTCATGAGCACATACTTCCTAGTACCATTTACTTCGTGATGTGCACACACGTCTATGGATCTAGTATGATGAGTAGGTGTGGTCCATCTTCTTGAAGGATCCGGAAATTTTGAAGATATGGAGCACACACTACCGAGACAATCACCAACCGTAAAGATATGGAGCACAAATTGGTTGAATTGTAATTCGGCGTTCTACGACTCCCTCAGAATCGAAAGAATTTTGCAAGCCCCTCAAGACTCACGAGGGGTTGCTCTTAATAAAACAAGCGATTACACGAAATTTGATAGCAAGGGCCCCTCCGCGTCCTGTTACAAGCATACTTGTAGTTTAATTGAGAGATTTTTAGTTTACACTAAAACAGAAGTGATAACTGCTAGTGGAAAAGTAAAATAGCCTGGTTGTCGGCTTTTCGCTGGTTGGAGCGAGTTGGAGTTCCGACGTAAGTTAGATCTGAGTTTGGCGAGATGAATTATGTCAAACCGTTAGAGATGAGTTCTTTTTTTATTTGGCATTTGGATTTAGGAGTTGGCAAACAAAGGGCAATTGTCAAACCACAAATGGGGAACTGTTGGAGTTGCTCATCTCTAACAGTTTTTGCAAAATGTATTTGAAAAACTTGTGATTTGTCAAGTCACAAAAAATAAATGTCAAGTGAACAAACAACAGGCTCTCAATAGTTTTGCAAATTTAGCTTGGTATAAAAAAAAAATAATATCGCATGCAAGTAGGGAGATGATTTTATTTTTGTTGTCAATACGCAACATGCAGTTAGGGAGAGGAACATCTCCAACAGTTTACTAAATGCACTTACTATCCTTAATAATTTGACAAAACTAGAAAATTGTCTCTCCAACAATTTACTAAATCAACTTGCCATCTTTTCAACTTGCTATCCTTCACCTCCGCACGCGCATCTTTACGCGCGCGTATCAGGTTGCTATCGCGACTCCGCCCTTCTCCCCGCGCGCGCGGACAATTCCCTCCCGCATACGTTCTCTCCGATGCCGCACCCATCTTTCCTCGTGATTTTTCTTTCCTGCGCCAGCCCAAGCCGCCGCCGTGAAGTTTCTCCCGCGCGGAGGAGTCCGGACGCCGTCGTGAGAAGCAAACTCGGAATCGCGCACGATCAGATACGCCAGTCGATCACCATGGCTTCTTGCGAGCTCCGTGTTAGGGTTTAGGTTTGGCTAGGGTTCAGGGCGCCGCCGCCGGTTTTCTTGCGATCAGCTAGGGTTCAGTTCTTGTCATCGTTCTATTTTCTTACGGGAAGCTTGCATGGCCGGCAAATAAACATGATGGGACAGCGGCAGGAAGAGCTTGCTGTTGATTAGCTGCGATTCGCTGCAACCTGTCTTTAGCAGAGTACGAGTACTACTTGCTGCTGCAGCTGTTGCTCCCAGCTTCCTGTCGTTCTATTTTCTTGCGATGAACTATGGAGATGGGTCGTCATTCTAATTGTGTGTATGTTTTAATATGCAAGTCATCGTACACAAGTTCACCATGTATGAAAACAGATTAGCGGATCCATAGATACATGACTAGGCGTACCACATCACCATCGTATCTAATCCATGACTAGGTCGCTGATCTATTAATGACAAGTTGGATTTACTTGTTTTATGTTGCCAGCGCTCCGACGGACATGCGCATTGGCTAGTAGAGACGACGAGGCGGACTTCACAGGCGCGACAGGAAGATCAGAGTAGCGATGATAGTTGGGTTGATTATAATATGGGCCCACTTTTTACAATTTAGCAAGTTAAAATGGTAAACTATTGGAGAGAGACCATTTTTTTACTTGATATATATTTTAGTAACTTGTCAAATCACAACATTTGTCAAGTGAATTTTAGCAAACTGTTGGAGATGCTCTTAGCATATTTCCCAAGTTGAGGATGATTTTTGTCAAGTTGCCATATTTTGGCAAGTCATTTGTCAAACTGTTGTAGAGGTGTTTTGAGCGTTTTTGCCAAAAATCAAGAATGACAACTCCATTTGCCAAACTGTTGGAGCTGCTCTAAGCCCTTAGACTATAGGGTGTTCTTCCATCTCATTTGGCCTAATTAATAGGTGGCATTGACATCATTGACTCGCCCCTGCGCATAATTTGCAGTTATCGGTTCTCTTTTAGCTTTTTTTTGTCTTTTTTGACGCCTCTCATAGGGTACAACTTGTTCATACATGCACACGCCCACTCAATACACACACATCACATACACCTTAACACCAAAGAAGAATTCGACCCAATACTTTATTTTTGTCGGTGAATCCCGATTCGCTTTATTCCATTTGATCACTCATGTTTATTCGGAAGCTTTATCCTAGAATCTAGTTCAGAAGATATCCACCTGTCTGTATAAAAATTACCTTGGGGAATGCCGAATTCCCTATTGGAATAGATCTTGCCCTCGAAAATGGGGGGCGTAAAAAAGCACCTATTTGACACCTTATGTACAACAAACCTACAACTACACTTAGATCATGAAGACCGTGTCCTCCTTGATATCACTGAAATCTTTCTGACTCCATAGACGATGGCACGCCACGATCCCATTGTGAGAAATTATTATGGGAGCACGCCCCGATGCAAGACCGCGAGTCGAACTTCCGACCGGCCGCTCGCACACCAGCGAAGCGTGCCACTGCACTATCAGCCCGTTCGCTTAGCTTCTTTGTCTTGGTTGAATGTAGTTGCAATTTTTGCCTAATACTTGTAGCAGCCTTGCACATCCATAAATTAAATTAAGTGGAATCTGAAATAGAAGTGAAAACATGATATAACAATTCAAGTTGCAAAATTGTAACGTGTATTTAGGGATAGCTTTTATCTTTTCATCCTTGTGTTCTTGCACTTCAAGAATTCTTAGAACAACACTCGTGGACCTTTTTTTTTTTTTTGTCATCCCATGCACTTTCATATGAGCATTTATTTTCTTCTTTAATTGTTTTGCTCGTTTTCTTGTAATGGGTCCAACAATGTCAACAACATTTTGTTTAGGTGTAGGAGAAGTGTTAACGTTGATGCCCTCATCACTTCATCTGCTTAAAGTTGGTGGTCAATCTTTTAAGAACCACATTCCTAATCCGTTCGCTATGTTCTTGGCACAAGATGAAGGTTACATAAAATGATCCATCAGTATCGCGGGTGCTAGCTTGACCAAGGCGGGTCGACAACACACCTGTCGTGGGCCCGCGGTAGTCGTCAGAGATGAGCAGGAAGGGTGCAAGAACGAGAGAAACACAGTTGACAGCGGTGGCTCCGGGCCTAGAAAAGACGAAGAGCGTGCGGTAAAGGGAAGAAGGCAAGGGTAAACTAGATAAAACGGGTAGAGGGAGATGAATGACCTATAAAAAATTCTACAAATAACACTTAACCAAGTAGTTGGTCGAACATGAAGCAAAGTGAATTTTGCAAGTTCTACTAGGGTCACAAGTCACTTACCACAATTCTAGTTCTTTTATAATCTCTAGAGCACTCAAGCTAGTCTATGTCACTATTCTTACCCTAGAGATCAAGTTAACTACAACTAGAGCTACATAACTAAGCAACTACCACTACTCAAGATAGTATATTGCAAGAATGGAAAGACAGGTGTACCACCAATGTAGAGTAGATGAACCACTCAAGATCAATCACACTTCAATCAAAGAAATCCTTAACAAGAGATGGATACAATGATTTTTTTATCGAGGGTCACTTTCTTGCTGGCAAGATAGTCCTCGTTGTAGTGATTCACCCACTTGGAGGTTCATAAGCTAATTGGCATCACACACCAAACCCTTTCTCAAGGGTGCCGCACAACCAATATAAGATGGGGATCACACAAGCCACGTGCAATCCACTAGAGTAGCCAATTGCATCTCCCGCAGGGAAGGCTCAAGAACCCCTAACAATCTTCACAAATATGACCTCAAACAAGCACCAACTTGAGCTCAATATCACCGCTACTCCAAGCCATCTAGGAGGTCGACAAACCCCCAAGAGTAACCAAGAAATCCATAGCAAACAAGAACTCAAGTGCCACTAGATGTAATCACTCAAGCAAAATACACTTGGATGCTCTCCCAACTCACAAGGTGAAATCTCATGTTTGGTTTTGGAAATTGATGACACACTTGTAGGACTAATCCTTTGCTCTAAGTGATGACTTGAGATAGGATTAGGTGGATGACGTGGAGCATGATGATCATGATCATGGACAATGTCGGTGGACTTGATGGATCGTCAAGCTCGGTGATCGGCTTGAGAGGAACCCGGAAGATCAAGGTAAAAGTATCTTGATAAGGGTTTTCCTTTTAGTGATCAAGACACGATAGAGCGTGTGATCACATTATAGGAAAGATAGCCGACTATCAAGAGGGAATGCCGCGACAATCCTTTGGTGAAGTGCTTCTAGGTCCAATTGACTTGCATATTGCATTTAGGACAATGAGAGCACTAACTTCGATCTTGCCTAACTTATCGACGAGCTAACATGCATGATAACGTGATCATCTTCGACACGTTGGCAACTTATGACAAGAGGCAAAGCAAGGTTGAAGCAAAGGGCGACAACAAGATGAAGAACATCTTTGCGAGAGGCCGGCCGGACGCCTTGCGCCGGGACGCCGCGAGTGCGGCCGGACGCGCTGGCCGGTGGCTCCGGTCGGTGAGTCCGATCAAAATAACAGAGAGCATGTTTTTGGACTTGGCTCGGTGGATCGACCGGACGCTGGCACCGGAAGCATCGACCGGACTCTCGAAGACGTTGTCAGCCGTGGGCCCGAGGAGCTTGTCCTACCTGACCGGACGCACAAAATGGTGTGACCGGACGCTTGACCGGACCCGCTGGTGGTTCCGGTCGGTGCGTCCGGTCACTGCGCAGAAAGCCCATTTTGTTGCCCAACGGCTCTATCTCGTGAGTGGGGCTATATATGTTGGATTGGCCGGTTCCTTGCTCCCCCCCTTGCACATTTGAACACTCTAACTTGCTAGTGAGCTTGTGAGACTCCTCTCCACTCATCTCTCCATCCATAATTCATATTCTTGGTGAGATTGAGAGAGATAGAAGTGCATTGCTTGCATCGGTTGCATCTAGAGGCACTTCATCCTTGGAGAAGCCGCGGGATTCTTGTTTTTCTTGGGAATTTGCCCGGTTCCCTAGCGGCTTGGAGCAAGAGGCGGTGTTGAGCTCCATTGGAGCTTGTTCGAGGCCACACCGGTGGTTTGTGAGGGGTCGTTCCTTACCCCGCGGGAGATTCGCGAAAGGAGCACTAGTGGATTGCTCGTGGCTTGTTGGACCCCCTCTTGTGATTGGTGTGCTTGAGCTCCCACCGGGGATTTGGCACCGGCCATTAAGCTTAGCAACCATCAAGTGGGTGTGTCGCCATAACGGGGACTAGCGTGCCAGCAAGCACGTGAACCTCGGTGAAAAATCATCGTGTCACTTGTTCTTGCTCGTTGGAGATTTCTTGGTGATCACGGTGATTGGCTACAACCTCGACACTACACCGGTGGTATTGTATTCTAGCACCTCTTGCATTACTTTGGTAGTATATCTTGTTAGGGTGCTTAGTGTTGGCATTTGTTAAGTGCTAAAAGAATATGAAGGATTCTGCAAGCGCACAGAACACCTACCATTGTAGCTTTTCCCTAGGATGAGTATTCTAGAGTATCGTATCCACAGGGAAGCTTTGGCTAAAGAATTCTAATAAGTCACAATCATGTATCCACTAACTTAGCAAACCACTAGACTATAGTGAGGGGGTAATTGTTAAAGGATAAATAAATATCAAAGCATAAAATAATAACCTACCTAAGATATTAAAGAATAACTAAACTAACCAAGAGGTCAAAGAGAGAAATCAAGGTTCCTGGGTACTTCTCTATTACTAAGGTTCTATGATAGCAATTACACTACTGCACTTTGGAGCAACAGTTCCTTTCCAACTCTCGAAAAGACGGGAAGAAGGTAGTTGGGAGAAGGTCTGCCTAAAGCTCTACGAAACACCAACCCATACGTGGTGGACTACAAAGGCGACATTGGTCACCCCTGGGGCTACCACAACTATCCGTAGGTTTGGGCGCAACCTCAGGTAATCTATAGCCTAGACACCAAGTCTACACTATAAATTACTACTCTAGCTACCTAGAATAACTAGAGCACTCAATACGAGCGGAGATCCCATGCAAAAGCATAACAACTATACTTAACCATATATGAAAGGCATGGAAGTGAATAGAGAAGATAAATATATGAATCATAAGTCTTGTAGAGAAGATACAAAGACATACCATACTCTGAAGACATCTCCAGAACAGGAGCATAGCTCCACTCTCCTTTACTCTTGATTAGATCTAAGTTAGATCTAATCTAGTTCTAATTATATGGCTAATCTATCTCTAATTACATGACTAATCTTCTTCTAATCTACTTCTAATTCACTAATCCCAGAGAGAGGTTATCCTTACATTGGGACACCTCTACAACTGAGAGATAATGAATAGAATGAGATAGAATGAATTAGGGTTTAACCCTGGGGTCAGGGGGTCTTCTTATATAGGCCTTGGCGATGAACGTGAACCCTTGGATCAAACCGACCTTGGCAACGGTGTAGATACAACCTCAAAGTTGGTTTGAAACCGACCTAGGAAGATGAGACCGACAGGTGGGACCCACCTGGCGGCCGGCCTGTTCTTCAGCGGCGGCCGCCAGGCCATGGTGGGCCCAGGCTGTCAAGTCCTTCCTGGTGTCTTCTGGTGTCTTCTAGAATGTTTTAGTCCACAATTCGGGTTGAGTTACTTCACGGTTAAGCCTTGTCATCGTATGGGATGTAAACTCTAGAACTTTCTCCATTCTTCTCTCCATTTATCTGTTAAGTCCCTGTAAAGTCATAAATCACCAAAGCTCATGGAATTATGTTAGTTAGACCCCTAATCTATGTTGATATTCAAATTATGTCCTTTTCCATGTTTAGTTGACTAGTAATATTATGCTATAATAGGTGTCAACACTTAGTGTGAGTAGCTTGTTTAGTTAGCTTAGCCTTGTTAACTCCTAGTGGTAGAATTAGTTAGTATATCTTGTCCACCTAGGAGTAACTTAGCAACCTAGCCATTGCTTGTGATTAGAGATATTAGAATTGCTAGAATTGCTAGGAGGCTTGCATAATTAGCTTGAAGCATTTGCTTATTCGCTACGCCGTCTTATTTACTAACCGCCTTGCTTAGTGTTGTTTGTAGAATTTTTAATAGGCTATTCACCCCCCTCTAGCCATTAGGACCTTTCAAGTGGTATCAGAGCTGAGGCACCGTATTTGAGTGGCTTAACAACCAACGGTGACAAAAATGGCTACATTCCATGTCAACAACACCAAGAAGGCGCCACCTTTTGATGACACCAACTTTGCCTATTGGAAGGTGAAGATGACCGCACACCTCAAGTCAATCAATAGAGAAGTGTGGGTTGTGACCGAGAACAAGTTTGAAGTGGCAAAGCCAAATGAGCCAACCGCGGCCGAAGAGAAGAAGATTTATGCAAATGATCTTGTCGTGAGTGCATTCCATGAAGCATTCAACGATAGAGTGTTTGAGCAAGTCAAGTCACTCACAATTGCTCATGAGATATGGAAGAAGCTTGAAGAGTGCTATGAGGGCACCGAAGGGGTCAAGCAAGCCAAGGCATACATAAAGCTTGAGCAATTCAATAGCTTCAAGATGGAAGAAGATGAGAGCGTGCCGGAGATGTTCCACCGCATGCAAGTGTTGGTGAATGATCTCAATGCGCTTGGTGAAGACATCAAGGACAAGACCTTCAACATGAAGTTCTTGAGGTGTTTGCCGGAGAGGTTTGGGATGTTCATCATGGTGCTTGTGAGAACAAACTTGAAGGATTTGACTCCCAACCAATTGCTTGATGAGGTCATGACCGATGATTCATATAGAGATGACAAGAAAAAGCAAGAGCTCATCAACAAGGCAAACAAGAAGGTCAAGGAAGAAGAGAAGAAAGAGGACAAGAAGGGCTTGACACTCAAGGCAAGCTCATCATCAAAGGGCAAGAAGAAGAAAGAAGAATCAAGTGATGATGAGAGTGACACTTCTACTAGTGGAAGTGAAGTTGATGAACAAATGGCCCTCTTTGTGAGAAGATTGGGCAAATATGTGAAGAAGACATACATCAACAAGAAGAACAAGAAGCAATCATCCAAGAAGACCAAGGATGGCAAGAATGAAGACAACATAAAGTGCTTTCGGTGTCATGATGATTGTCACTTGATTGCCGAATGCCCATATGAGAGTGATGATGAGAAGGGCATCAAGAAAGCAAGAAAGAAGAATGATACCAAGAATGAGAAGGAGAAGAAGCCCAAGAAGAAGAATGAGTCACATGTGGCTACTTGGGATAGTGATGGCTCATCCTCTTCAAGTGATGAAGAAGAGGAGAAGAAGAAGAAGAAGAAGGGACAAGCTCACCTTGCCATGCATGACAAGATCTCCCTCTTCGACACTCCTTCCTCATGCTTCATGGCTAAGGCCACAAAGGTACAATCTATCACTAAAGATGATGATGATGATGATAGTGATAGTGATAGTGATGATGAGGAGCCAACTCACACTAGGGAAGAATTAAAAATCATGCTTGATGATTGTATTGACATGTACAAGCAAAGTAGGAAGGAGGTCAAGGGCTTGCATAAGGAAACAAAGAGCCTTAAGCAAGAACTTGATGAGCTTCGGGCATCTTATGAGAGTCTAAAGGTAGACCATAAGAAGCTTGAGAAATCTCATTCTAAGTTAGAGAAAGCTCACTCCTCTCTACTTGAAGAGCACAAGTTGTGCTTAGTTGTTGAGAATGTTGATACATGCAATGCTAGCATCATGTGTGATATTCTAGTTGATGAATCATCTCCCACATGTGTAGCCTCCACTAGCTCTATCACTAGCATATCCATCTCTAGTGAAGATAATGACAACCCTATGCTTATTCATGAGAATGCATGTTTAAAGAGGGAAGTAAAGGAGCTCAATGACACCTTGGCTAAGGCTTATGGTGGTGAGGACCGCTTGCTTATGTGCTTGGGTAGCCAAAGGGCATCCTTATACAAGGAGGGCTTAGGCTATATCCCCAAGAAAGGCAAGGCCGCCTATGTGACTCACAAGACTCGTTTTGTAAAGAACAATGGTAGCTATTGCAAAGCTTGCAAGCAAGTTGGTCACTTAGAGCCAAAGTGCATGAACAAGAAGGCCAATATTTCTTCTATCAAGCTTGATCATTCATATATGCTTGTGAAGAAGGAAAATGGTGTTCGTGCTAGGTTCATTGGTACACCATGGATGGGCTCAAAGAAGAAAGCCATTTGGGTACCAAATGCCTTGGTGACTAACCTTGAAGGACCCAAAAAGGTTTGGGTACCTAAGAAGAATTGATCTCCTTTTTATAGGTCAATTACCGTGTCTTGGGAGGAGAGCATTGGATAATGGATAGTGGGTGCACTCAACACATGACCGGGGATTCTCATATGTTCAAGTCAATTAGCATCCACTATGTAAAAAAAGGCCTCTACAATGAGCGCGTTTAGGGCTTCTACGATCGCGCAGCCATGTAGCGTCGCCCCCATTAGGGTCTCTAAATGTCGACTTTATAGACTGTCCGTAGCGGCGTCTCAAATGGCTTTAATACGACGGGATTTCGTGCGTCTCAAACTTCCCGTCCGCGTGAGCCCTTGTTACACACGCGCCGTGAAACGCGTCTATGTCCTAGGGTTTTGCTCGACCGTGGTCGACGGTATCTGACATATATACTGTCTAAGATGCCTCGGGGAAACCTCATAGACCAGCGGCATCGATGTCGACGTACCACGTCCAAAAGTAGTGACGCCTTGGTAGCGAAAGATACGACTTGTAGAAGCTTTTGCTTGCTGTTGACACCTGTTATAGCATAATATTAATAGTTAACTAAACATGAAATAAGGGTTTAAAATGAATATCAATAGAGTATAGGGGTTTTCTTTGACATAATTCCATGAGTTTTGGTATTTTGTGACTTTCTAGGGACTTAACAAATAATTGCGAGAGAGAAGAATGGAGAAAGTTCCTAATATACAAGACATATCATGACAAGACTTGACCGTGAAGTAACTCAACCCGAAAAGTGGACTAAAACATTCTAGAAGATACCGAAAGACACCGAAGAGAGACGGGAAGCCAAGGTGGCTTGCCACCACAGCGGCCGCCCGATTGCCAATTAGGCCGGCCGCCCGGTGGGTCCCACCTGTAAGCCTCATCTTCCTATGGCGGTTCACTACCAACATTGAGGTTGTTTCTACACCGTTGCTCAAGGTCGGTTTGATCCAATGGTGGAGATTAGAGTTGTAAACGCAATACAAAAAGGACCGCCCACCTCGGACTATATAAGCAGCCCCGGTCGACCCCAAGGCTTATCTCTCTCATTATCTTTCATTAGTTATCTACTGAGCAAAAAGTTAGGGTTTCAATTAGAAGAGAGATCCCTCTAGTTGTCTAGTTGTCTAGTTCATCTAGTTCAACTAGTTCATCTAGTTGTAATTAGATCAAGGAGAGAGAATAGGAGAGAGTTGAAGAGCGGACTTGTCGGATCTTCATCAACTTTATAATCTTGCGAAGAACTAGTTCGTCTTGAAAGAAATCTCCGGGTTCTTCATTTATTAATTCTAAGCTCTCTATTTACTTTCATTCAACATTTACTTCTACTTTATTTATTAGATTCCCGCTTGCATCAAGTGCTCTAGTCTTTGCAACACTAGAGTAGTAATTATTAGATTAGGCGTGGTGCTTAGTCTAGTGGTTACACGGAATTGCACCCAATCCCACGGATAGTTTGTGGTAGCCCCGTGGTGGCGGCCACGACGGTGGCGTATTCCACCACGTTAGGGTTGGTGTTTGTAGGACCTTATCAAACCTTCCTAGCCCCCTTCTCATCCCTTTTTACGTGGTTAGTGCTCGATGTCCCAAAATAAATAAATCTTGAAAGTATCTTTGATTCCTAGATCTATTAGAGAAGCCTTAGAAACTTCCTCTCTTTCCCCACAAACCCATAGTTATCCTTGGACAACTTATTATCTTGATTAGTGCATTTCACGTTCCCCGTGGAAATCGATACCTTGGAATACTCCCGGGTGAAAGCTACATCGGTATCCGTGCGCTTGCGGATTTTTTTTTCGTGTGCGTTAATTTATACCAACAAGCTTTTAAGGCGCCGTTGCCGAGAAACGATAGTAGGCTATTTCTCGAAACAAGTCCGTCCTTTTATCCTTTTTACCTTTTTATTCTTTTACCACCTTTTCCACTACCTTTACCACATGGATTCCACTCCTATATATAAATTTTCCGCTCCAAAGGTTGAATTGATAGAGCCACCAAAATCATCACATCCTATTCTTACGGATGGCTTTGAGATTCATCCTGCTTTTATAGCCATGGCTCGGGAGAAACCCTTCTCCGGGCTAGAAGACGAAAATCCCTATACCCACATTCAGAATTTGAGCATTTGTGTTCTTGCCTAAATATTCCCCGGCATGACACAAGAGACCCTTAAATGGATATTGTTTAAGTTCTCCCTTTTGGGTAGAGCAAAAACAAAGGGTATGCTCATACCGTAGGAGGCGTAAATGGAAATTGGGAAGAACTCCGAGACAAATTTTATCTTGCTTTCTTCCCTCTTTCTCAAATCGCTGCCCTTAGAATAGAAATTCTTACCTTTCAACAAAAAGAGAAGGAAACTTTAGGAGCACCTTGGGCTAGATTCATGAGTCTTATTAAAACAGGTCCAAACCTTTCCTTACACGAAAATGTCCTATTATACCACTTCTATCTTGGACTCAAGAAGGGAAGTCGCTCTTCATGTTGACTTAGCTTCTAGAGGTTCATTCTCGCATAAAACCATTAGTGAGGACAAGCCATTTTTGAGAAAATCCTTGAGAATACTCCCACACCGGGTATTTATGATGAATTTCTGAAGAAGAAGAAGTCAAACCAAGCCCTGAACCAATAGATGAGGAACATGCAACCAAATTGGAACTTCCAGTTGATTCTTCTAAAATTTTGGTTGTTGAAACACCTCGATAAAGGAACACAAAGCCAATTAGAGGATGATGAACCATCACCTTTAGAGTTTCCCTTCGAATTCGAGGAAGATATCTTTGAAGATTATGGGAACACCTCGAATTTTCCTATCCAAGCGAGACCTCTAGAAAAGACCACTCCACATAATCAATTAGAAGAATGCATAGCATAGAACACCTTAAAAGCCTTTCGGCAATCATGAGTTATGAATGGCTAACCAAAGCGGAGTTATCACCCGAGGTTGCTAGAGTCACCTTCCCTTCAACCTTTCTTCTATGCCAAATTGGAAGGTCCGCTAGAAAAGTCCACTACAATCCTTACGTCGGGATAAATATTATTTCAAAGGAGTTAGCCAATACTCTTTATCCCGACATGTCCTTAACTCCATCACAAAAACTTCTACAAGGCCCATCAGATTTATTCTTGAAAGCCATGGAGTTTTAAGGGCTATTCCTATTAGAATCAATAACTCTGAGTTATGTTTAGATTTTCATATTTATGACATCTCGAGAAGTTAATCTCTTGATTGGCGTAGACCAATCATGAGACTTCTGAGGAAGAACCATTGCGAGGTCACTTAGACTTCAAGGTTGGGAATTCCACCATGACTATTCCTCTTGATCAATCTATTAATACGATAGTGGAATCCAGACCCGAACAAGACCCTATTGAGGAGGTCTTAATGACATCTCTACAAGAGATGGCCCAACCATCCTTCGACGTTGAACACTTCATTGAAGAAGAAGAAGAAGAGTTGGTAGAACCCATTGAGCTAGACGAAACCAACAACCTCCACCTCCTCCAATAGAATTAAAACCACTTCCTCCCCGGCTTAAAATATGTCTTCCTTCATAATAATCGAGAAACTCCTACCATTATTAGTGACAAGCTTTCCCAAGAAGAGATAGATAAACTTGTCATTGTCCTAGAAAGACATAAAAAAGCCATAGGCTACTCACATGGAGACCTCATAGGGATTAGCCCCAAACTCGCACACATCGTATCCCTATTGACCCAGATGCATCACCCTCTAGGGAACCACAACGTAGACTTAACAGAGCTATGCGAGAAGTTGTTAATAAAGAAGTCCTTAAGCTCCTACACGCTGGGATTTTTATCCCGTGCCACATAGCGAATGGGTTAGCCCCGTCCCAAGTTGTGCCAAAGAAGGGAGGAATGACGGTCGTTAGGAATGAGAAGAATGAACTCATACCTCAACGAACCATCACCGGGTGGCGCATGTGCATTGATTACCAAAAACTCAACAAGGCTACAAAGAAAGATCACTTTCCGTTACCCTTCATTGATGAAATGTTGGAACGGCTTGCAAATCACTCTTTCTATTGTTTCCTTGATGGTTATTCTCATCAAATTCCAATCCACCCTGCGACCAAAAGTAAGACCACCTTTACATGCCCGTATGGAACTTATGCATACCCATGAATGTCGTTCGGATTATGCAATGCTTCAACTTCTTTTCAACGGTGCATGATGTCTATTTTCTCTCGATATGATTGAGAGAATCATGGAAGTGTTCATGGACGATTATTTCACTGGCTATGGCAAAACTTTCGATGATTGTTTGGAGAATTTAGATAAAGTCTTACAAAGGTGTGAAGAAAATTCCTTAGTCTGAACTGGGAGAAATGTCATTTTATGGTTCAAGAAGGAATAGTACTTGGACACAAGGTGTCCGAACATGGGATAGAGGTGGATAGAGCAAAGATTGAAGTTATTGAACAACTTCCACCTCCCATAAATGTGAAAGGAGTCCGAAGCTTCTTGGGACATGCGAGGGGTTCTATAGGCGCTTTATCAAAGATTTTCTCAAATCGCTAGACCCACGACTAGTCTCTTAGCTAAAGATGCACCTTTCATCTTTAGTAATGAGTGCCATGAATCTTTTCAAATCCTTAAAAGAGCACTCACTTCGGCTCCAATTATTCAACCACCTGATTTCAAACTTCCTTTTGAGATCATGTGTGATGCTAGCGACTTTGCGGTTGGTGCCGTTTTTAGGCCAAACCAAGGATAAGAAGCATTATGCCATATCCTATGCTAGTAAAACCTTTGCGGAGCACAGCTCAATTATTATACCACTTGAAAAGAGTCATTGGCTATTGTCTTTGCTATAGACAAGTTTAGAGCTTATTTAGTGGGGGCAAAGGTAATAGTTTACACGACCACGCTGCTCTTAAGTATCTCCTTACTAAGAAAGATGTTAAGCCTCGGCTACTTGATGGATTCTTCTACTCCAAGAGTTTGACATAGAAATCCGAGATAAAAAGGGAGTAGAGAATTCGACATCACTTGTCTAGGATTCCATACAAGGAGACACATGAGCTACCCATCAATGATTATCTAAGGGATGACACCTTGCTCATGATAACACACTCCGATCCATGGTATGCAAACATCGTGAACTTTATAAACATGTCCCACCTAAGACAAAAAGAAAACTAGTCTATGAGAGTCTTCATCACCTATGGGATGAGCCTTATCTTTTTTTTTTTTTTTTTTGTATGGGTTGTTGAGAAGATGTGTTCCTATGGTCGAGGCTACTCAAATTATGGAAAGATGTCATGCCTCGCCATATGGAGGACATTATGGAGCATTCCTGACACATGCTAAGATCCGGCAAAGTGGTTTTTCTAGCCAACAATGTATGCGAGATACAAAGGAATTTGTCAGAAGATGCCACAGATGCCAAAAGCATGGAAACATAAATACACGAAATGCAATGCCTCTCATAAACAATCTCCAAATTGAACTATTTGATGTTTGGGGGATTGATTATATGGGGCCATTTCCCAAGTCTAGAAATTATGAATACATCTTGGTGGCCATAGACTATGTATCCGAATGGGTAGAAGCAATGCCATGTCGAACAAGTGATTCAAAACATGCAAAGAAAATGTTCCATGAAATCACATTTCCTCGTTTTGGTACACCTCGGGTGGTCATAAGTGATGGAGGATCTCATTTCATCGATAAAGACTTCCGAAAGTATTTAGCAAATCATGGGATTCGTCATAATGTTGCAACACCATACCATCCTCAAACTAGCGGTCAAGCGAAAACATCTAGCAAACAAATCAAAAATATTCTACAAAAGACTTAGGATGAAATGGGGAAGACATGGAAGGATCGACTTCTAGATGCACTATGGGCTTACCGAACTGCATACAAGACACCTATAGGCATGTCACCTTATCAACTTGTATATGGGAAAACATGCCATGTGCCCGTTGAATTAGAGTTCAAGGCTCATTGGGCGAGAAATGGAACATGGATCTCCACCTAGGCGGCAAGAAGCGTCGATGTAACTATCGAAGTTAGAAGAATGGAGAGAAAAGGCTTATCACAACTCCAAGATCTACAAAGAGAGAACAAAAAGATGGCATGATAAGAGAATCAAACACAAGGAGTTCAAGCACGGAGATAAAGTTCTACTATTTAATTCAAGAGTAAAGCTCTTTGGACATGGTAATTGCGAAGTAAGTTGGACCATATAATGTCTCGAGTCAACACATGGAGCCATCACCATCCAAGATGATACTAACACGTTCAAGGTAAATGGACAACGCTTGAAAGTTTACTTTGAGCCACGGATCAACATGGTTGAGGAGCTAGATGTGATTGAGTTTATATGATTATTATATTAGAACACTCTAGACAACTAATGCTTAATTTCTAACCTTTAATCAGTTCCACAAGCTTTGTTGTCTATTTGAGTGTTGCAGGATTCATGGGAGAAAGACATGATAGGATGACACCTTTATCATTTGTCTACCTCAACTTCCAATCATCAACATCCCGACATGTCAATCTAGCCTGGGGGAGAGCACCCCTAGTTATCACAATAAGTATCTCTTTACTATATATTATTAGGCTATATATCTTTTTGCTTTGTTTGATAAGAGTCTAGTGTTTAAAAAGAGTCTTTGTTAGAGTGTGAAAATAAATGATCTAGAGGGAGTATTCACCCTCGTTTGCTTTTGCTCAAATAAAATGAACCTTAAATATGGAAATGATGAATAGTTGCTCTACTTAATTCCTTAGCGTTCCTAGTTTTCAACCTTGAATTCTCTCAAGTTTCAGATAAAACTGTTTTGACACATGATTTGCTTTGAATTTGAAAACTTGTGGGTAACAAATGCTTGATCTAAGTCTAGGTAATTGACGGATATGATATATGAAAGGTTGAGCTATTTATCTTGTTCCTAGTGATACTAGAGTCCTGGAGATTTATCTTTAAAACTAAAAGTGCTACATGATGAGTTCTGTATGACAGTGTTCTTACCATATATATACCTCTTACAACCTACACTCCACTCATATATGCTACTTCTATCCTGGAAAGTTTCCATCATATTCCACAAAAAGCCCATTATTGCTATAATGCTCATAGTTCTTGCTACTTGTCTCTCCAAAAGAAAAAAAAAAATGAGGCTTGGGTTGTATTCAAAAAAAAAAAAAAAAGAGAGACGAAAAGGGAGATGAAAAATGGATAAGTGTCCTACGGTTGAGTAGAGCCTACCTCCCTAAAGAGATGAAAAATGAACAAGTGTTCGAGGGCGAGTAGAGCCCACATCTCTAAAATAATAAAAAGAGAGAAAAAAGGACACAAGTCCGGGGGTGAGTAGAACCCACCTCTCGAAAAGAGAGAGAGAAAAAAATAGACACAAGTCCGAGGGTGAGTAGGACCCACCTCTCTAAAAGAAAGAAAGAAAAAGAGTATGCAACCCAGGTTCTCTATAACATATCCAAAGGAGAGATAGTTTCAAGGAGCAAAAGTAAAATGGGGCTTCATGTTTACCACCATCTTATTTACACCATATGCCACTTTCACCATATATGACCCTCACAAAAACTCTCATACCTTTGAAAATCTTGCAAAAACTCTCGGGATAATAGTTGATCTAAGAGCTTGAGACATAGTGCTTGACTTGATTGTTCTATCTTTCAATTGCTCAAGACCCAAGTGAAGGCTATAAGCCCCATGATAAAAAATCTTTGAAGTTAGAATAAAAAGTTTTGAAGTTAGAATAAAATATTTTGAGGAGAATTCTTGTTTGAAAGCATGTGTACTTTTGAGGCATGAAAGCATTGTAGCAACTCCCCGATCCATTGTTAAGTTTGGCTTTGCTAGGGACTAGCAAAGGGTAAGCTTTGGGGAGGTTGTTGACAGCTGTTATAGCATAATATTAATAGTCAACTAAACATGAAATAAGGGTTTAAAATGAATATCAACAGAGTATAGGGGTTTTACTGACATAATTCCACGAGTTTTGGTATTTTGTGACTTTCTAGGGACTTAACAAATAATTGCAGAGAAGAATGGAGAAAGTTCCGAATATACAAGACATATCATGACAAGACTTGACTGTGAAGTAACTCAACCCGAAAAGTGGACTAAAACATTCTAGAAGATACCGAAAGACACCGAGAAGACACCGGAAGAGACGGGAAGCCAAGGTGGCTTGCCACCTGGCGGCGCCCGGTGCCAATTAGGCGGCGCCGGGTGGGTCCCACTGTAAGCCTCATCTTCCTATGGCGGTTCACTACCGGCATTGAGGTTGTTTCTACATCGTTGCTCAAGGTCGGTTTGATCCAATGGTGGAGATTAGAGTTGTAAACGCAATACAAAAAGGACTCCTCCACCTCGACTATATATAAGCGAGCCCCAGGGTCGACCCCAAGGCTTATCTCTCTCATTATCTTTCATTAGTTATCTACAGAGCAAAAGTTAGGGTTTCAATTAGAAGAGAGATCCCTCTAGTTGTCTAGTTGTCTAGTTCATCTAGTTCAACTAGTTCATCTAGTTGTAATTAGATCAAGGAGAGAGAATAGGAGGGAGTTGAAGAGCCGGACTTGTCGGATCTTCATCAACTATGTAATCTTGCAGCAACTAGTTCGTCTTCAGCAAATCTCCAGGTTCTTCATTTATTAATTCTAAGCTCTCTATTTACTTTCATTCAACATTTACTTCTACTTTATTTATTAGATTCCCGCTTGCATCAAGTGCTCTAGTCTTTGCAACACTAGAGTAGTAATTATTAGATTAGGCGTGGTGCTTAGTCTAGTGGTTACCTGGAATTGCACCCAATCCCACGGATAGTTTGTGGTAGCTCAGTGGTAACGACCACGACGGCCGACGTATTCCACCACGTTCGGGTTGGTGTTTGTAGGACCTTGTCGGACCTTCCTAGCCCCCCTTCTCATCCCTTTCTATGGTTAGTGCTCTGATGTCCCAAAATAAATAAATCTTGAAGTATCTTTGATTCCTAGATCTATTAGAGAAGCCTTAGAAACTTCCTCTCTTTCCCCACAAACCCATAGTTATCCTTGGACAACTTATTATCTTGATTAGTGCACTTCACGTTCCCCCATGGAAATCGATACCTTGGAATACTCCCGGGTGAAAGCTACATGGTATATCAGTGCGCTTGCGGATTTTTACGTGCGTTAATTTATACCAACAACTACCACGGACCCATTTTACAAAAATTGCGTCAGTAACAATGACGCGCATGTCGGTTCGCGTGCCACGCGCGCTGAATCGGTAAACCGGCACGAGGCGCGGCGGTGAAACGCGTCGTAAAGCATTAGTATTATACGCCGTGCGGGCGATAACCGACGTAATACGGGCGAGATTACGCACATTCAAACCCGTCTGTGGTTTTACGCTTCATTCTGAACACGTGTGTAGATTACCTGCTGTAGTTCCTTAACCCTTTACGAGACGTTCGTTTTTCCATACGTCACGCTTTCGCTTAGTTCTGACGTGTTTTTCGGCCCCAAACTATTTTTGGCGCTTGTTAAATGCTCGGCCGTAGTTACGGGAAATACGGTCGTGTCCCTTTCACGTGTCATCGAGGTTTATATTTCGAGATGCGTTTACGGTGCTCGGCGAAACTAACGTCGAGACTATTACGCATAAACACTATGTCGTTAATTATTTAGATATTACGAGGGCGGATTCAGCGGCGAAACTATTCGAAACCCACGCAGGGCCTTCGTTAGCGCGGTGGTACATGCCCCATTCGGTTATTATTACGTACGGGTTAAGATGGTCTGCATCTTGTCTTGAACTAGAGACGCCTCTAGAAAACCGAGACGTCAGATTAATGATGATGTCGCGACGCCGCTAGAACCGTCTGCGGACCAAAGCATTGGTATTATTAATACGTATATAATACATATACACACAGGGCCGATCACAAACAAATGGCGGGACGCTGCGGCATGGAAAATTCATGTGTATTTCTTAAAATTCATGTGTATCTCAAAAATTCATGTGTATCTCGAGAATGTTCTTCACACGAGACATACCCGTTGTTCGGGGCACGCCACACGCATTGTTCACAACACAAATAACACAGTTCAAATGCATGTAGCCACGATCGTCATGCGGCAAGGGGAAACAGAAGGAACTCACGGTTCACGAAAACGAATACTCGCCTTCCGGGCTGATGATCTCTTCCATAACAAACTTGGCGATCTCCTCTCTAATATCCTCCAAATTAATCGAATTTCTAGACAAATCGAAATCCTAATACAAAGAAAGTTAGGCATAAGTGTTCGTTGTACACATGGTCTTTATTGCCAAACAAAGGTAGGCACATGATGGAGCTGCGCTTCGAGTTACCTCATGACGGTCGGATGAACTTGTTTCATCGCAGCCCGAGAAGTGGTGGGCGTGTAGAACCCACATGTCTTTTCATCGGTTTGCGACCGGCGCGCAAACATATGAAACACGTGGGTTATTCATTGAATGGAAACACGTATGAGTGCGAGAACTCCGGTGAAGCACTACTTATTGTACATTCTTGTTTGGACCTTGCCGTCCCGCTATTGAGCCACGCTTGATTCTCGGCGGCTGCACTCGAGAGGCACTACGGACATTCTTGTCATGCGAGCCACTCCCCGCATTCTCGACCCCTGCGACTGCGAGGCACTCTGGTCATCCTTGCCTTGAGAGCCGGTTCCACATCGTTAGGATGCACTCGCAAGGCACTCGACCATCATTGGCATGCGAAGCGAAGTCGCCGCATTCCCATCCATTACAAAGATGGGAAGGACTCTAATCATTCTTTGCCATTCCCATTTAAGCTGCGTGTCATACAGTCCCTTTAGATTGACTTTCATTGAGGTGGCGTAAGTAGGCACGGGGAGGTTTTGGGGCGGTAAAAGAAGAGAGCTTTAGGAATGCTACAAGAAGACGGGCTCTCCCACCGATCGTCTTACACATAGCCTGTCCAAGAGCCTTAATCTCGCCCCTCGTCGGGCGGATCCATGAGTGTAGCCTCAAAACCGGGAGTTACATGATTAATAGAAACAATAGAATGTCCTTCCAAAGATTGGTTGACCTTTAAGATGTAGTTGATTCGGGTATACCATTCCCCTTGCTACCTCAACCGGATAACCTCGAGTCTTCACCGCAAGGGTACATGGTGCCGACGTGGAAAGTATCTCAACTACAAAGATCCGCCCGAATCGGCTTCTCGCCTTGTTGCTCTTCACACCACCTACACGGCTAGGGGTGTTGGCGGGCGATGAACCATGTCCTCCCCGATTCCAACGCCGCCCACCTTAGCCGTGAGCTCATCTAGTTGAGGTCCAAACTCTTCTCTATATGCTTCGACCAACGCACTGGGACTTCCTCTTTACGTACATGTCGGCGCAAGCCGGCAAAAACTTCTAACCATATACTAGACATACCACGCACACGCCACATGCGCTGCCGGGGTGCCCGGGACCTCTGTGAGCATATCTCTTTCCCTTACACCCCGGTGCCCTCGGAAGAAGCACGGGCGGTCTTCTCTAAAACCTTCTCGGATAAAGACCGAGACTCTTCACGACCAAACAATTGCGGCCTTATTACGACACGGCCCAGATCGCACCGTGCACGCAAAAAAATGCCGGGCGCGGTTCACTTTGAAAATTCATGCCAAGGATTCTTGATGCTATTGTGGAGTAAGTAAGTGTCCTCCTTCTCCCACACTTCGAACTTTGCCTCATAACCTCCCCGTCCCCCGGCAGTGGTCATGCTTGTTCTTCTCCCTAAGCCGCTTGTATCTCTCACTTGTTGCCGTGCCTCTTTGCTTGCTCTTCGCTTCAACAAAAGCTGCCCAATCGCCCTTGGTGATGTATGGGTGCTTCACCGTGGCATCCAACCCCTTCATGACGTAATTCCGCACTAGATTGCTTTTGAAGGGCCTAAAACTTTGCCTACTTGACCGCCACGACTTCTTACATGCAATGGGCCTTAAGTTGCCTACAAACTCCAATGAATTCTCGGACACGGTCCTCAAATAAGAATTCCTTTGTTGCGCCGCTTAAGGAAGAGATCAATCTATGAGCAAGGGGACCCTTTCTCTAGCAATCAGACCAGAAGTCTCTTCATTCTTAGCATGGCCACCTTCTCGTTGGGGAAACCCGTTGAGCGCCGTGACAACTATCTTGCCTTCGGCCACCTTGTGTGTCACGACCCTCCCCTCCGCCAAGACCGAAAAGCCGGATGGCTGCCCCTCTCCATTAAAAAATCCCGAACGCCCCCCTGTGGTACCATCATCTCTCTCTTGCTCTGCTCTTTCATATGTAGCTCTCCGACCATCCTCTAGAGAATAAGTTGTTTCGTTGCGGATGATGTTTTGTAAATGTGCCATCGACACCTACATCAAACACATTTAGGTTACACCGAGAAGTCAACACAGCTAGCACTAAGCAAAAAGCTAAGAATAAGTAGGGTTTGTATATCACATAGGCTGCAGACTTACCATTTTCGAAAGTCGTCAACGGCCCGGCACACACGACAAAAGCTTCACCGCGCTTCTAGGGCGAGGAAAAGGTACAGTCATTGTTCTATCTTGAGCACGTATATTCATCTCTATAAACAAAATAAGCTAAGCAGAGTTGCAGTTTCCTATGACAAAACCACACGAGATAACAACATTATAGTAACACTCGGGTGTCAAGTTTAGTATCTACAACCTAAAAATATCCATGTGAGGATAAAATTATACTGCTCAATTCAAACATATGACTTTTTATGAGGACTAAACAAACCACTTAGGCAGAGAACAAATAAAATGTCGAAAACCTGAAAAGGAAGCTAGAAATATGTTGGTCGTAATATGAATGAGACCATCCAACACCTTTTCCTAGATTGTCCGTATTCGAAAAACGGTATGGAGGATCATCTTTTATGCTCTTGCCTAAACCAAAATTTAGATCTATATAAGCCATATGTTTGGTACATGGCTTACTAATCGAAATAAAAGGATTAGAAACTTGATTTGGGTTGGGTTGGCGTCACGACTATATCTTTGGGCCATTTGGCGTATCGAAAACGATATTATCTTTAACAAAATGATAGTTTTCTCGTTGTCAAAGGTTATTTTCGGATGAGCCTATTGGCTGCGATGCGAGCCCGATTGCAAATAAGTGATGAACAAGACAAGAACACACTCTCACTAATTAGCGTAAAACTAGAAGTGATTACTTTGGAGTTTCCCTATAGAGGGTGGAAGCACATTTATCATTTGCTTTAGTTCTCTTTATCCATTTTTAGAGACTTGTTTTGCTCTACCTTTTTATCCACTACTTGTAATAATTGGGCATGTACATCCTCGGATGTAGAGGCCGGATGTTTTTCTCATCCATTATCTAAAAACAAAAAGCTTTGTCGTCGAATGATTTAAAAAATTTCGACCACCGAAATTAGCAAGGCCCTAATATTATACGATTCAATTACAGAATAGGCAGTCTGTGAGGACTACACAATCCACAGAGGCACAATCACAAAAAAATTGCACTCCCTCCATTCCAAATTGCAAAGTCGCTTTGACTTTTTGTTCGTCCATTTTGCTATGTATCCGGGCATATTATTGTATCTAGATACATAGCTAAATGGATGTACCAAAAAAGTTAAAGCGACTTACAAATTGAAACAGAAAAAAAGTAGTTCAGAATAGAGGAATATAAACAAACTTTAGTTTAGCAAATGCTTCATTTAGTGAGAAAATTTTTGTAAGTCAAGATAGTAGTAGTACTTTTCGAAAGCGATCGTTGTTCTCATGCTTGTGTATTCATCTATGAAGAAAATAAGCAAAAAATTATCGGCTTTCCCCACTAGGAAAAACTAGAAAGCAAGCCGAAATGTGTTGGTTGTAATATGAATGAGACCATCCAACACCTTTTCCAAGATTGTCCGTATTCGAAAACGGTATGGAGGATCATCTTTTATGCTACCGCCTAAACCAAATAGATCTACATAAGCCATATGTTTGGTACATGGCTTACTAATCGTAATAAAAGGATTAGAAACCTGATTTGGGTTGGCGCCACAACTATATCTTTGGGCCATTTGGCGCGTCGAAACGATATTATCTTTAACAAAATGATAGTTTTCTCGTTGTCGAAGGTTATTTTCGATGAGCCTATTGGTCATAGATCGAGCCCAGTTGCGGCCAAGTGATGAACAAGACAAGAACACACTCTCGCTAATTAGCGTAAAAAACTAGAAGTGATTACTTTGGAGTTTCCTATAGAGGGTGGAAGCACATTTATCATTTGCTTTAGTTCTCCTTATCTCTGCTTTAGAGACTTGTTTTGCTCTACCTTTTTTATCCACTACTTGTAATAATTGGTCGTGGTACATCCTCGGATGCGTAGGCCGGATGTTTTCCTCATCCATTATCTAAAAAAAAAAAAAGCTTCGTCGCCTAAACAGATTTGAAAATTTTGGTCACCGAAATTAGTAAGGCCCTAATATTATACAGTTCAATTCGGAATAGGCAAATCCTGTGAGGACTACACAATCCACGAGGCAATGATCACAAAAAAAAATGCACTCCATTCAGTTTCTAAATTGTAAATCGCTTTGACTTTTTGGTTCGTCCATTTTGCTATGTATCCAGTGCATATTATTGTATCTAGATACATAGCTAAATGGATGTACTAAAAAGTCAAAGCAACTTACAAACCAAAACGGAGGAAGTAGTTCAGAATAGAGGAATATAAACAAACCGTGTAGTTTAGCAAATGGTTTAGCTTTCGTGGGAAAATTTCGTAAGACAAGATAGTAGTAGTACTCGCCAGAAAGCGGCCGTTCTCATACTTGTGTATTCATCTATGAAGAAAATAAGCGGCGAAATTATCGGCTTTCCTCACTACCCGGCGAATGAAAAATTCAGCGACACCGGATGATGAGTTGATGCCCGAAATCACCGAAGGAGCTACGCCGCCTAAATGTATTTGAAAATTTCGGTCACCGAAATTAGCAAGGCCCCTAATATTATACAGATTCAATTCTCAGAATAGGCGTCCGTGAGGACTACACAATCCACGAGAGGCAATGTATCATAAAATTAGACTCCCCCGTTTCCAAATTGTAAATCGCCTTGACTTTTTGGTTCGTCCATTTTGCTATGTATCCGGGCATATTATTGTATCTAGATACATAGCTAAATGGATGTACCAAAAAGTCAAAGCGACTTTACAAAGTCTGAAATCTGATGGAAGTAGTTCAGAATAGAGGAATATAAACAAACTGTGTAGTTGAGCAAATTTCGCTTAGTGGGAAAAATTTTGTAAGACAAGATAGTAGTAGTACTCGGCAGAAGCGCCGGTGTTCTCATGCGTGTGTATTCATCTATGAAGAAAATAAGCGGCAGAATTATCGGCTTTCCTCACTAGGAAAAGCCGGAAAGCAAGCCATAAATTTGTTGGTTGTAATATGAATGAGACCATCCAACACCTTTTCCAAGATTGTCCGTATTCAAAAAACGGTATGGAGGATCATCTTTTTATGCTACCGCCTAAACCAAATAGATCTACATAAGCCATATGTTTGGTACATGGCTTACTAATCGAATAAAAAGGATTACAAACTTGATTTGGGTTGGCGCCACAAACTATATGTCGGGCCATTTGGCATTTGTCGAGACGATATTATCTTTAACAAAATGATAGTTTTCTCATTGTCGAAGGTTATTTTCGATGAGCCTATTGGCTCGCGATCGGCGAGCCCGGGCTTGCGGCGTGATGAACAAGACAAGAACACACTCTCGCTAATTAGCGAGAAAAACTAGAAGTGATTACTTTGGAGTTTTTCTATAGAGGGTGGAAGCACATTTATCATTTGCTTTAGTTCTCTTTATCTCTGTTTTAGAGACTTGTTTTGCTCTACCTTTTATCCACTACTTGTAATAATCGGGCGTGGTACATCCTCTGGATGTAGAGGCGGATGTTTTTCTCATCCATTATCTAAAAACAAAAAAGCTTCGCCGTCGAACAGATTTGAAAATTTCAAATCACCAAAATTAGCAAGGCCCTAATATTATACAGTTCAATTCTCAGAATAGGCGTCCTGTGAGGACTACACAATCCGTAGAGGTGGAGGAGGAGAGGTGGTGGCGGCGGCGGCCGATGAGGCGGCCGAAACCCTAGAGTCGCTGTGAGGAGTGTGGCTAGGAACCAAACACCCCGACGAAATGAATCGCCCGCCTGCGTGACGAGGCGGGTAAAATTTTTTGAGTTTTGTAAAGGCTCTGGCGTAAAAAAATCGTGTAGCGAAAAATTGGGCGGGCACAAGTAAAACGATAATAAAAAGTCGCTCGGCTGATTTTGGCCGATTGAATAGTATTCCCGTGAAAGAGAATAAGCCACTTCACCGCACCGGGCGCGTGGTGGGGCCGCCCCGCCGTGGTCATCGTCGCACTCCGCCCCTATGTATGTATAATGTATATATACTCCCTCCGCCCTAAAAAGATTGTCACCGCGCTTTATCGAGACATAAATGTCGGCAATTATATATTAAAATATAAAAACATTTGTACTAAGTAATTAGCATCATCGTAAAGATCTTCAAGTCTAGTTTTTAACAAATTTATTTGATAATTTAAATGTTGCACGATTTTGTACAAATTGAGTCAAACTTATGGCACGCATCCCACGGTGAGGATTCGGTCTTTTTAGGGACACGAGGGAGTAAGTATCTACTACCGCGTTTGCTCTCCCTCTCAGATCTTTGCTTCGCGCTCTCGCGATTCATTCCATCTCTCGCTCTCTTCCGTCCCTTCTCCCAAATGAGCTCGAGACGCGAGGTCTTGAAGGATCTTGGCATCATAGGTGTTCGCCCTTCAATTGGAAAGAGGAGTCGGTGCCGGATGAAGAAGAAGCTTCATTGGGCGGTCCAAGTGGTGACACCAAGAAGAAAAACTTGGAGCGTATCTTTGGAGGACTTGATGTGGAAGACGAACGTGTTTATTATTCCCCATTTTGTCCGTTATCATTGGATGTGTTCTCATGTATGCCAGAAACATGTAATAATGCCCGATGCAATGTTATTATTGTGGTATTTGCGAATATCACAACGTCGGTCACAAATGCTTGGTGTCAAGATTTTGCACCTCGAAAAAGTCAATTGAGTGGAGTGGATCCACCCGCGGGTTAATATGCCATCCGCTATGCACCCATGTTGTGTAAAGGCGTGAGTGATACTCCCTCCGGCCCAACCAAAAAAAAAAGGTAATTTTTTGACCTTTTTCAAAATCTAATTTGACTATTCGTCTTGCTCAACATATTTGTGTAAATTCCAAAAAATTAGCTATTGTTATAATATCTTTAATGATCTAATAAGTCATAACAAAATTGATAATATTTATATACATTATTCAAATAAAACGAATGGTCAAATTAGATTTTGAAAGGTCAAAGAATTGCGTTTTTTTGGTTGGACGGAGGGAGTACTCCACGCTTGCCGATCGCGTGGGTTCGCAACTAGTCTATAGACACGCGATACTAAAATGCGCGTGAGTAATAAAGCCGCATCGTCTGCGGCCGAGTCTACTTCACGACGCCGTCCGCCACCTCTCGCGATCAAAGTAATTAGAGCGCGAACTCACTTCCACGCCCTAGCTACATCTATCTCGCCGCCGCCGCCGCGGCTATAAGCTTAGCTTCACACGCCGCCTTCCACATACCACCACCGCCGCCGGCCGCTGGCGTGCCCCCTCGCCCGGCGCTCCATGCAGCGGCTTCCGCCGGAGATGCTTGCATTGGTTGCCATCCGCGACGCCAAGGAGGCAGAGGATCCCATGGACGACCTCACCATCTCGCGACCGCACTGTAGCATGGCGTAGGTGTGCGGCGATGCCATGGTGGGATGGAGCATCCCACCGAGCGGGTTTTCCAACGTATCAGGAATGGCGCATTCCTCGCTCACCAATCCGCCATCGCTTCGGCAACCCGAGGCGTGCTTCGTGAGCAGGCCCTGCTCGCCGCCCGTTGGCCGGCGGCCGCGGCACCGCCGCGCCCGCTCGACATGTGCTGCGCCGCCGCCGACGACGCGGGCATGAACTCGCCAGACGCACACGCCTGCTCTCTACAGATGAACACCAGCCGGCGACGACGACGACACCGCACGAAAGGTGCTGCGGGGATCGGCTACGACGCCGTGACCCGCAAATGACGCGGGGCACTGCGAATCGCGGCACGCCTCCGCGCATGTGCAATAGCTGGTGTTGAGCGACGAGCCGATGGTGGTGCCGTGCATCCACGGCTTTTTTCTCCGTCGCCTTCCCCGCCCGCCCAAACGCGGCGGTGCCTCGCCAACACGGGCATCTTCGATGCGGCGTCTTGCGGGTCGTGGGCGACATTGCCGGATGGTCGGAGTCGGAGCGTGGAAGTCAACTGTGGGGAGTGTACCGCAATGAAAGCAAAGGCAGGATCAGCCGACGAGTCTACTTTGTTCTTCGTTGATGGCTTGTGGGCATGAGTGTACTTCGTTCTTCCAATGCGGGGAGTTGCTCCACGATTCATACGGTGACGCTTTGCTAGATATAACAACTTTGGTAGCTTTTGAAGTGTGCACGCATCGTAGGTGATGCATATATGGTGTGCATATGTTCGATCCTTACCTAGCACTAGCAAAGATGTTCAAGAAACGTAGATCCGGATGGAAACGAAGACCGAGATGTTTCAATTAGTTGTAATATAATCCGTGTGTTATAATGCTCACTTCTGTTTCAAGTGTCTACCATTAATTCGCCGCAGCGCCACGCAGTACCATGGCCGCCCAAAGCACGATGATTGTACGTAGTTCTCAATTATCCATGAAACTTTGCAAAGATAAAACATTTTGATTTGGCATCATCTTGTCATGGAGAAACATATGTAATAGTTTGAAACCATTTAGCTTAGAGCGCGCATTTGGGATAGTTTCGTTCAAGAAAAGGCGTCGCCCACCATTTCCTTGACGCATTCCGCTACGTGGGTCATGTCCGCCGCCGACCGCTACGGAGGGCGCCAAATTTCGCTTCACCTCCCCCACGCCCAGCTTCCAAAGAAGAACCCTACTTTTCTTTTTAATCTGGGTCAAAACTTGTGACTAGTCTTTCTCCCACATAGTAACTCTAGATGTGATGGTTTTTCTTTCAAAAATTTTGTAAAATCATGCTCACAAGAGATTGTTTTCTTACTTCTATTATCCTTGTCATGTTTCATCGACAACATTTGAAATTTGAATTTCAAAAATTACAACTTCAAACAACATTTTTCGAGCATCTTATGATTTCAAAGCGAGAAGAAGTCATGAACATAAAAGTTGTATATATAACTTCTTAAGATGTACATATTTTTATATAGTAGGTCATTTCTTCATCCGATGACGCCGCAAAGAACATTGTTCACAAGATTTACACATGTGTCATAGAGTTTATGAAACTAGAAGAGAGATTTCTACGATTCATGAACAATGTCACTATAGCACTATGTCGGATGGGGAAACAACCAAAATTAGAATTGTAGGTCTTGCTAAGTTATGAAACTCTCTAGTTGAAAACCATTTATTTCGACATTATCTTATAAAGATAAACTATGTCTCAATTTCAAAATGTTGAGAATTGAAATTTAAATCTTTCAAGTGACATCGGATAGACATACCACCAACATAACGATTGTAGTTCTCATATATCCATGAAACTTTGTAGTTTATTACAACATTTTGATTTGAGATCATCTTGTCATGGAAAAACATGTAATAGTTTGAAAACATTTATCTTACTGACGCCAGACCGATAGTTCGTGCATCCATTTGGCTCGACGCCTTCACCGGAGTGCACCGCCCCACGCCGCACCGGCCGAACCCGCATTATTGCTGCTCACCAAGTCTTCGCGGCACAAAACATACTATAAGCGCCAAGCTCGAGCTAGTTTCCACCAAAAAGCTCCCGCCTAGCCGCCATGAAAAAAACTTCCGACATGCTTGCGAGATCTGCGATTCATGTCGCCGAGGTCTCAGCTCCCACGGAAGATCCAATGGCGGCGAGGGCGAGGGCAGCCATGGCAAGCGATCGGCGGAGGAGCCATCGGTGAACCCGGCCGCCGCTTGGCCCACAGCGTCTCGCCACCCGGGTAAGATCGATCTGTTCTTATTGCGCTTATGTTCATCATGGGAGTAATGGTCCTATTACGCCCGGGGAGACGACCGAGCATCTCGAGGGTATCATCAATGGGCTCGTCATCAATCCGACTATCGTCTCCTCCGACCCGGGGACTCCGACGCCTACATTGGATCGCACGCTAGCCGCTTGCTTAGAGAGCTCAACGCTATGCATGGGTGCGCATGAATGTTGCTTCAACAGTCCAGATCGAGGTGGCCGATATGCGTGCTTTCGGCTCTCAGTCCGACGCCATGGTTGCGGGTGGGGTTTTTTGACAGAAATTATTTTCTTGCTTGATCAAACCGCAGCTTTTCGCGTCTACGGTTTTCCTTGATTCGCCAAGACCGACGGCAGCGCGTGGAGAAGCTAGCTGGCGGCGCCCGGCAATGCCGCCGACGCTGAACGCCAAGGGCGAAACCATGGAGCCGTCGCGGGACATCGTCTTTTGCACGCAAGGGAGGTCGCGCGACCACGGGCGTGCGGCATGAAATAAATCCGTCGGCCCGCTGGTACGCACAGTGCAATCCGGCCACGACCTCACCTCGGTGGAGCCATGGTTCCCGGATCATGGTTGTCCCGAGGAGCACTGCGCTCAGCCGACGCTGCGTTCACCGGGTCACGGCGCAGCGGTAGGCGACAGACCCCTCCCGACCTTATCCCGAGCCTCCCCGTTCTAGAACTACTAGTCCGTGCACTGGGTAGAATAATGGGCGAAAACCATGTTTATATATGTCGATGGTGTTTGCGATTATCATGTTATCTCGATGTAATTCATGTTATGTTCATGTTTGCGATTCTCGCGGCTATGCATGTCCCCTTGACGCTGCGCCGAACGCTATCGTGTTCGCGGGCTCAGGCGGTGCCTTCGTTAATTACGTTGTCCGCGACGGCAACCCCTCTCCGACATGTCCCCCGCCCGGGCCGAGGTTCAGGTGAGTACTATAGTGGCCGTCGCTAGACGGCCGGCTAGACCTCATTTCTTGTGAGACCGACGCACGCCCCGAAGTCCTGGTGGCATGCCTAGCACAAGGACGCGGTCGCCCACGCGACGAGGCCGCGAGGGTCTGCTCCGCCCGCTTGAACGGCGGGCGCCTTCCCTCGACGGGAGTACGCGATCGGCGAATACCGTATTGGAGGTGTATCTCGCGTATCAATCCAAACCAGGGAAGTATTCGGGTAACGTCTGCAGCTGGTCTCAGATAGAATAGGAGTCAGTCCTCCGTCCTCATCTGGTGCCTCACCGATAGAGACGGGCATCAGTATCAGTATAATAATATGATGACACTGCGGCTCTATCAAAAAGCTCTCCACACGATACGCAAAGGATGCACCCACGCAAAGGTGTAAATGTTAGAGACGCGCTCTATCAAAAAGCATTGGCATTCATTACGCCTGTACTAACACCGGTCATAAGTCGCCGCGGGCCTCACGGCCCGCTCCTAAAAAAAAACGCCCCTACGCTGGGAACGCACCCGGCCACCCGTATTATTGCCCCGCTGCTCTCCGACCCAACCGAAGCGCCACACGGTGCTGTTCACCTCCCCGCCAAGGCCAAATTTTGAGGTTCCAAAAAAGCCCCCCCCGGCTCGGCCTCAAGCCATGCCGCGTAACCTTCCGCCGGATATTCTTGTGGAGCTCCGCGATGCGCCGCCGCCATGGACTCGAATGATCCTATGGATGAGCTCTTCAACTGCGCGCCACCCGCTCACACCGAAAGCCGCGCGGCGGCGACCCCCGCGGGATGTAGCATCCCACTAGACCGGGCGCCGTGACCGGGCGTGTCGACCGCCGCTGGGCCGCCGTACACCGCCGCGAGTATCAAGCAATGAGTCTCATCACACCGAGCTCGCCAAGGTCGGGCAACCCGAGGCGTGCTTCGTGAGCGTGCATGTTCCGCCGTGTTCGTGGAAGGTCGCGATGACCGGCTCCCGCCGCCCTCTCGACATGCTGAAACTAGCCGACTCGGGCACGCGCCCGCCCGGATGTCTACTCTGCCTTCCGTTTACAGCGGAACGCTCCGCCGCCGACGACGACAGCGTTCGAGAGGTGTTATGAGATCGAGCGCGACACCTGAGGCGACGCCGCCGACTGACGAACGTGGAACTGCCGTGAGCACTTCGCATGAATTGGAAGTGTTGCGCGATGATTTGCCGGGTGCCGTATCCAAAGCGTGGTAGCATCGCCCCGCCTCGCCCAACCGTGCCTCTCCGTGACGCGCACAAGTGGAGATTAGAAGACAACACTTGTAGCACCCTCGCCGAATGGGAGCCGATTAGTGTGGCCGCCGCGGGGGTGTACCGCAGCAAATGGAGTGTAGGATCCGGCAAAAGTGTACTATGTTCTTCCTCGTTGCAAGGTTGAAATAAGCACGCCGGCGATGATGCTTGTTGGTATTTGTTAAGCCCATAGAAATATTTATAATTTGTATAGTCCGCAAGCGCACGGATACCGGTGAGCACTTCACTCGGGAGAAGGTTTAAATATCGAATCCACAGGGAAACGGGTGAGGGAGACTACGATCTAATCTTAACCCGAGTAGCACAAGACTAAAAAGGTTGAGGGTATAGAGAGGATTACTAAGATAGCTAAATCTTAATTTGGTAAGTGATGTTGATACTATTCTTATGGGGATGTACTCAAAGGAAAGTAAGGATGAAACTCACTATTCCCCCAGTAACTTTGTTCCTACTTAGTCCTATCCAACGGAAGTGGAATCCAAAGGAATCAATGGTACCGCCACTACCACGAACTACCACGCCTCGAAGGTAGGGTGTATCTACGAGATACCCGAGTCCAAACACCACGCTTGCAATCGCGAATATTAAAGCACTCAAAAAGAGAGACTCGTAGACCAATAAGAATTAATATAAACAATATAACTTACTAAAAGAAGAAGTAGATTACCGTAGTAATTCCAAGTGTAGATTAACTTCCACCGAGGTACAAGTATGGAGATAGCAATCGACAAACAAGCACTTCCTCCAATTCCTTCCCTCTCTCTATCTCTCTTGTTCTAAAGATTAGAACTAATGAGTTCTAATCCTCTCATACTAACTCTTCTAATTGTAGCTCTAATCAAGTTTCTAATTACATTCTAATTCACTAATCTCTTAGAGAGAGTTGATCCTTACAAGGGACCCCTCTACAACCGAGATAATGAGATAGAATGAATTGATAATGAATTAGGGTTTAACCCCTCAAGGGCAGGGGCTCTTCTTATATAGGCCTTGGCGATGAACGTGAACCCTTGGATCAAACCGACCTTGGCAACGGTGTAGATACAAACCTCAAAGTCGGTTGTAAACCGACCTAGAAAGTCGAAATGGATTGGGCTTAACAGTTTGGCGGCCGCTGCATTCGGTTTTTAGGCCGACCGCCAGCCCATGTGGCCTCTTGGTCTCCCGCTTGTTCTCGGTGTCTTCTAGTACCTTCTAGAGTGTTTTAGTCCACTTTTCGGGTTGAGTTACTTCACGGTCAAGTCCGGTCATCATATGGGATGTTTATTCTAACTTTCTCCATTATTCTCTCGTGATTTATCTATTAGGTCCCTAAAAATATATAAATCACCAAAGCTCGTTGAATTATGTTAGTTAAACCCCTAGACTTATGTTGATATTCAATTTAAGCCCTTATTTCATGTTAGTTGACTAGTAATTTTATGCTATAACAATGTGTCAACAAGCTCCCCCCAGCTTACCCTTTGCTAGTCCCTAGCAAAGCCAAACTTAACAATGGATCGGAGTTGCCGCAATGCTTTCACGCCTCAACAAGTACACATGCTTTCAAACAAAATTTTTCCTCCGTGATAAGAATAATTTGTTCATTCTTCAACTTACCCATATTACCTTTTTAACCATGGAGCTTATAGCCTTTTCTTTGATCTTGGGCAATTGAAAGATAGAACAATCAAGTCAAGCACCATATCTCAAACTCTTTGTTCAACTCGTCCTTCCGAGTTTTGCAAGTTTTCAAAATAAAACTCAAAGTTCCTCAAGATGACTCTCTCTAATCTCTCATTTGTGGTATTTGTGGATCCTCTCTAAGGCAATAAGGTTGTTTTGCCTTTCTCTCATGATATGTGGTATTTTTGGACTAAGGCAGTAGCACACTATGCCTTCTTCTCTCTCACCCTATATCTAAGGCTTATATCTGGAGCTCATAGGTGGGAGAAAACTAATTCTACTTACTAAGCATATATTGTAAGTTCAAGCAATGGATCCAAAGTTACAAGTCACACTGATCAAGTAGTGCATGTGTATGGTGGATAGGATATATATATGGTAGAGAATATAGTAGTGAATAGAATAGATGATGGGAAATCTTACTTTTGCTCCTTGAGAAATCTTCTCTCTTTTGTAAACTTTGTAGAGAACCCGGGTTGTATCTTTTTCTTTCTTTTTATTTTTCTAGAGAGGTGGGTTCTACTCACCCTCGACTTGTGTCCATTATTTCCTCTCTTTAAAGATGTGGGTTCTACTCACCCTGGACACTTGTCCATTTTTCATCTTTATTATTTTCTTATTTTAGAGATGTGGGCTCTACTCGCCCTCGAATACTTGTTCATTTTTCATCTCTTTTGTTTAGGAGGTAGGCTCTACTCGCCCGTAGGACACTTGTCCATTTTTCATCTCCCTTTCTCTTTTTTCTCTTTTCTCTTTTTTCTCTTTTTTTTTTACTACAACCCTGCATCTCTTTTGTAATAACTTTTGAGAGGTATAAACATAATGGAGCTTTTGTAAGATATTGGCTAGCAATGAATGAATGGATGGGTATAGTGAATATTTTTTTTGCTCTCTCCTAGGATAGGAGTAGAACATTTTTGTCGCTAGAGTGAAAATGGATAGTGGTGTATATATAGTGGATGCCTACTTCCGTGGTGGAAATAGCATATAGGTGCATGGAGTCGAGTGGAGTGGTGATGTAGTGAATGGAATGAGTGGAATGGTGGTGGAGTGTACATGATCAGCATGACAAGTTTCTAAGGGTCGACAAAGATTGAACAAACTCAATGCAAAAGCAAGCGGCCTATATATATATATATATATCAAATCGACAAAGATTGAACAAACTCAATGCAAAGCAAGCAGCCTATATATATATATCAAAAAAGTTTCCTAATCTAGGGAGCATGTATATATGGTCGTGGTAGGAGGTTCAACACTTTGTCACACAGAACTTATCATGTGCACTTTTTAAAGTTCAAAATAAACCTCCGTAAATCTAGCATCACTAGGAGTAAGATCAATAGCAAAATCAGACTCTCATATATCATATCCGTCAATTACCTAGACTTTTTAGAGCAAGCAATTTGCAACCCACAGGTTTCGTGGTAAATCTCAAGTCAAAGCATTTTTTTGCATTTTATGGCTCAAGAGAAATTAAGCTTGAAAGCTAGGCAATAATCAAAAGAAATTACGACGGAGCAACTATTCATCATTTCCATGCATGAGATCTAGCTTCAGAGATCATTTTATTTAGGTGGAAAAGAAATTCTCCGGTACACTCCTATTTATTTATTCTCAAACTCTAGCAAAAACTCTTTAAACAATTAGACATTTATAAAACTAGACTCCTAACAAACCAAGCAAACCAAGCAAACTAAATATTTAGCTAATAATAATAATAATACCATAGTAGAAATACTTATCGGGATAATCGGGGGTGCTCTCCCCAAGTTGGATTGAAGTGTAGGGTCTTTGATGATGAGGAAATTGAGGTAGATGGTGATGATGATGTCGACCTATCATGTCTTTCTTCCTTCGAATCTGCTTGAACTCAAATAGACAACAAAGCTAGTGGAACTTGATTAAGCGTTAGGGGTTAGCCACATTAGCTTCATTTGTCTAGATATGGATCATGATTATTCTATGTATAACTTCAGCAGAAAATATTTTTGGAGTTTTATAAATTTATATGCATGTAAAGAATTATGATGCAAATGCAACTAAATGAATGAATAATTATTTTTATGCCACCACGGTGAATCTCCTTATGGGTTATTACACACCGTTGACTCGGTAGAAATACCCCTGTTTTTACATAGTCAAACCGTCAACAAAGTACTCCTTTTGGAAGCTAACATACATATAAACAATGATTTCTTATGCAAATAACCTAGTTCCACATGTAGATGTCATTCTTTGTATACAGATGTGAAACTAGTGGAACTCGGGTCGAAATGACACATTTGGTCACCATCCAAATCAACACCCCAAGTATGGCCATTGGACAATTTGACAAAGACCATCATGATCTCCATGTCCTATGAAGCTTCCACACAAAATTTGAAGTCATTTGGCCACAAGACCTACATCGGGCCGATGCATGACCATTTCATCCCCGAGACATCCCGACATGTGGGGACACCTTCTAGAAGAGTTGGAGAAGGCCAAGGCCCAATGGACCAAAGATCGGCCGACCATGATACTTTTGGCCCAAACTCTTCCAATGCGACCGCCACATCACTAATCCGTGGGGAACAAGAGAAGGCACCCTGATTGGTCCGTCAATACGCCCCATGGATCGTGTTGGTACAAAATGAATGTCACGGCAAGTTCCGCACTCAAGACACGTAAACCCATTGGGGCCAATGTTCCCAAAGACTGGGGTGGCCCACGTGTCATGGACCATGGTCGGCCGACCATGGCCCATTTGGCCAAGGACGTCCCTCCCACGCCCATCACATTGTCCACATGCTGAAATTACCTCACACGCTGATCTTAAGGCGGTTGCATGGCGGTTTGATCCAACGGAGGGCAATAGAGGTCACGCTGATCGATGACATGGCGCCGAGTAGCCCCTACTCCACCTTTGGGCTATAAATACCCCCTTACCCCCTCACTTCCAAGGCATGAGCACAAGGAGAACTCCACTCCAATGTAGTAGGCGAAGCCCTGCTCCTTTAGTGTAGTAGTAGAGTGAGAGAGGGAAGTCTTCGGAGGAAGCCCCGGTTCTGTTTGGGAATCTCCTCCGAGGTGTACCCTCTCAAGGGTGTACTTCTTCTAGTGAGTAATACATCCGAGTTCTTTTTATACTTTGCATATCTGGTTTAGTATAGTAGCTATTCACTTTCTCTTCATTGGTACATTGCTTTGCTTTAGTAGAGTGTTCTAGCCTAGCTAAGTACGGGGTTAGAATAGTAAGAGTTAGCGTAGACGTGGTGTCTAGGCTATATCTTACCAAGTGTATGCCGCTTGTCACGGATGGATTGTGATAGCCAGAAGGTAGTGACAGCCCTTCTGGTCTCTCGTATAGATCACCACGTGTTTAGGCAAGTTCTTAAAAGGTAAGGCTCCAAAGAAAATAGTAGTTTGGTAGTGGTGACTTTATTCACCGTTATTATCACCTACGCCTCCAAGTGTCCGAGGGTCGATAAAGCCACGTTTAGCTACCTAGCCTATCCAGATATCATAGCTATAGAAAACCTCTCAACTCAACTACCAAATACACACCTTGTGTCATCATAGGACGAAGTCTTGATTCTTTGTTAGTTCACTTCACGCTCCTCGTGGAAATCGATACCGAATACTCCCCGTGAAAAGCTACACCGACACCGCGGCGCTGCGGTTTACCGTTGCCATACTTAGGTGTATCAGTCCTTTAGTGGTAACACTAAAGAACTGTCAACACACACCACAAGATTATTCTCATGAGGCTTTACTGTTTTTTCAATGTAATGCTAATGCGTAAATTAAATATGCTAAAGAAAAATGATTATGCAAAGAAGTAAATATGTTGATGCAAGATGTAGAAAGATAAATATGATATGCAATGCTAAAAATTAAATATGGATAACTACCGAGGTACCTTTCAAATGAGGGTTCAATGTTTTAAGTCATTTGAACAAGACTACTTACCATGGTTACCCTTGAGTGTATCATCTCGATCTTGATAGTCAGATTCCTAAGATGGTGATCCCAGAAATTTTGTCACCCATGTTCTTTTTGTTGGTCCAACATTTTGAAGTGAAACTTTGATAGTGGGGGTTGGCAGCTTTCTTGTTTTGTGTGCATGCTTTGTGAGTTCAGGACATTCACTTGTAGGATTTTGAGGGAGTGTGAAGACTCCTCCACATTTTGCTTGAAGTGTGTCCTGCGTGTAAAGACAAGACAGAGATCAAGTGCATGGGCTCTTGGTGGGAAAACACCAACAGTAACCAAAAGTTCATTTCTTCTCTAAAACCTTAGGCACATCAAACAAGATAGAGTCAATGTTTATATGTTTCCTTTTCTATAACAAGGGTGATAAGATCAGAAGATGGAACATGAATGTTGCAACACATTTGTTAATATGATTAGGACTATGAGATCAAGAAGGTGGTGTTTAGAACAACAGCAGAAACAAAACACGTTGAGCTAATAAGTTCAGATCAAGCAAGGGTGTTACTCTAACATGTTTGGTTCTTTTATTTGTGAACATGCCATATTTAAGAGAAAGCTTATTTATTGACAACTCACCTCAAGATGTTACCTTTATTATTGGAGCATGATGGCATTGTAGCAACTTGTGGTGGTGCTTTTCCCTTTGCTTGAAGCTTTCTTGATTTGGCCTCTTGTGTAGCTTTTCCTAACTTATCTTCTTTCTCTTTATTCCATAAGGTTCTTCTATGTACGAGTGTGTCCTCCTTGTGAAAGATTTGTTGGGTCTTGCTTCTTCTCATGGTTTTATTTCAAGCATCATTAGTTAACAACACATACCCAAGGAATATGCAAGTAATACTAGGATAGTGTTGTTACAAGGCTAATGTCACTTTCTATGCTACGTAAAAGTGTGGTTGAAAATTTTAGCATAGATCTTTTATCTCATGTTTCCATACTCACCTTGCTTTTCTAAGGAATGATCTTATGAAACCTTAAGTTTGATTTTCGTGCATCAAAACCATTCAAACTTGTAGAAAAGGGCAATAAGGAATAGAGAGGTTGCAAAACCAGTATGTGGGATGTGATGGGAGCATGTGAGGAGGAAGAACATGATTGATTATCCTTGGTGGAGTTGGTCTTCCTTCTCCATGTGCCATTTATCCTTAAGTTGATCCTTGAGCAAGTGCTTTTGTTTGTAAATTTTGTTTGTGGCACTCCTCTTCTTTCTCTTGCTTCATCTCTAGTATGAGTTTATCTCAGGACCTCCCCCAAGCTTATTTGTAAGTTTCTTCTTGTCTGCAAGGGTTAGTCCAACAAAGTATACCAATGTCTACACAAGTAATATTTAGTTCAATAACTAAACTAGACTCCATGTCTAATTCAATTAAGGAAGGCATTCTGGCCTAAGCACCACGCTTAATTTAAAAGCCTTTGGAAATACTCTAGATGCATTCCCAAACCAAAGCATACTATGGTAGAAAAGAGTAGCATGAAGGCAATATAGAGATTTACTCGTAGAGGTGAAAAGCATAACAGTTGTTTTAGTAAATTGAGCATGTATCAAAAAAAGAGAGGCAACCAAAATAGTGTAGCAACATGATAAGGAAACATTTCTATGCATGTGATTTCATGTTGCATAATGATTGGTTGGACATACCTTAAATTGTCATCCTTCGTTCTTCTTGCTCTAGACCTGAAAATGGTTAGTGACAAAAATACCTGAAGGAATATTTCCTCATTTATATCTCTATGCTTATTTCACAAGGGTACTATAAACAATAAGGTGAACACTCATGTTATTTCTCAAGAAGTGCTTGTTTAAGGACAAAGTAAGTTTGTCCTTGGGAAACCTATTGAATTGTGATTCATGATGATGAAGTGGTTTCCCTTCCAACATCAATCTACCTCAAGATTTTATGCCAACGAGATCCGGAATATTTATTATAGACGTATGCATCTACAACCATCCTTTCGAAATCTATAGGAGGAGAAAGAATGAGGGGGTTGAAGATCTCATGTGGGATATTGATAGAGAGATTAGGTAATTTAGGAAGGATGTGAACATGGGCTAGATAAAAGTGTCTATGAAGCAACTCTCATACTCACCGATGTTGTCCTCCTTCTCAAACTCCAAGGTTAATTCATCACGGCCGCCTAAGGAATCCCTTGGGTTTGTGTCTTTTAGGTTGTTCGTGTCTAAGATGTCATTCGTACAATCAATGGTCAGGGTACATAGGTCATTAATATTCTCTAGCCATTGCCGTGGTGTCTTCTTGATCGCCTTGATGATTCCTATGCTTAGGTTGTTGTGGTAAATTTCTAGGATCATCATGTGTTTCAAAAGAAGGAAGCGTATGTGGATTCATCGGGGACAAGGATGGATTTAGAGACGGGTTCAATAAATCATCTTGTCTAGGTATAGAAGGAAAGAAGATAAGATTGTCTTCTAGATAGCTTTGCTCTTCTTCTATGGCAAGATCGCACATGTCATCCTTGGGTTCTTCCCAATGTCTTTTGAAAGAATAAGCACATTCAAATAGAGACTTCTCCTTAAAAGAATCCGAATTATAATCACTTGGAAATCTCTTATAAACACTCTCAATAAGAGACATCTCCTTAAAGGAATCAATTATGGTCACTTAGAGGTCTCTTGTCCGATGAGAATTTATTACTCTCCCAAAATCACTAAAGGTAGGTTCACAAGGTTTTTCCAAAGGTGGTATTTCTTCTTCCTTTGGGGATTTTGGGATGTTGGTGGTTCGTGATAGATAGCTAAGTCTTGGGATTGGAATTGTTGTGAATTAGCTATCATGGTCTCTTCTTCTTGATTGAGGATGATTCTTCATTTTTCTCGAAAAATTTAGGGTGGCGATCCGCAACATCTGTCAATGATATCTCTTGCTTCTATAGCGCATTGCAGAAAAGGAATGCGCCCCGCCGCATTAAGGTCCCTTGCATCTTTCTTAATAAGACCCGTATAAAAATGTTGAAGAAGGATTGGGTCCGAATACCAAGGTTTGGGCCAAAGTTGATAAGGTCATTAAAACGATCCCATGATGCTTTAAGAGACTCTTCTTCATCTTGTTTAAAAGTTAAAAGTTCTATACGAAGACGGGCTATTTTGGAGGTGGGAAAGAAATAGGTACAAAAATTGACATTAATGTTTCCCAATCTCCTTTCACTCTATCTATGTTCAAGTAATACCACCTGTTTAGCTTTTCCCGCAAAGAGTATGGAAAGAACTTCCAAATGAAGGTATTATCGGATATGCCTTCCATACGAAAAGCATCCCATAATTTCCTCAAACTTTCGTAGGTGTGAGTGTGGGTTGGCCTCACCTTCTCCCGAGAAGGCTAGTTCCCCCGAACCATTCTTACATAACCCAAGCGTAGCTCATAGGACTTTGCTAGGATAGGCTCAAGATTCTCGTTGCCTAAAGCTTTCGCTTGAGGGTATAAGATATTTATAGATAGGCGTGGAATTCATAATGAAAAGGAAAAGAAAAGAATAGATGACTTAAAAAGATAAAAGAATAAAAGAAAAGAATATGATACAAGGATAAGGTAGATTCAAAGTCAATCTCAAAGAATCCGATTCCCAAGAACGGCGGCGCCAAATGCTTGTTGGTATTTGTTAAGCCCACGTAAATATTTATAATTTGTATAGTCCGCAAGCGCCACGGATACCGTGAGCACTTCACCCGGAGAGGGTTTAAATATCGAATCCACGAGGGGAAACGGGTGAGGGAGACTATGATCTAATCTTAACCCTGAGTAGCACAAGACTAAAAATGTTGAGGGTATAGAGAGGATTACTAAGATAGCTAAATCTTAATTTGGTAAGTGATGTTGATACTATTCTTATGGGGATGTACTCAAAGGAAAGTAAGGACGAAACTCACTATTCCCCAAAGAACTTTGTTCCTACTTAGTCCTATCCAACGGAAGTGGAATCCAAAGGAATCAATGGTACTGTCACTACCACGAACTACCACGCTCCGAAGGTAGGGTGTATCTACAAGATACCCGAAGTCCAAACACCACGCTTTGCACTATGAATATTACTCTAACCTAGGTACCGTTAAAGCACTCAAAAGAGAGACTCAGTAGACCAATAAGAATTAATATAAACAATATAACTTACTAAAAGAAGAAGTAGATTACCGTGAGTAATTCCAAGTGTAGATTAACTTCCACCGAGGTACAAGTATGGAGATAGCACCGACAGCCTGCACTTCCTCCAATTCCTTCCCTCTCTCTATCTCTTTGTTCTAAAGATTAGAACTAATGAGTTCTAATCCTCTCGTACTAACTCTTCTAATTGTAGCTCTAATCTGCTTCTAATTACATTCTAATTCACTAATCTCTTAGAGAGAGTTGATCCTTACAAGGGACCCCTCTACAACCGAGAGATAATGAGATAGAATGAATTGATAATGAATTAGGGTTTAACCCCTCAAAGGGGGGTCTTCTTATATAGGCCTTGGCGATGAACGTGAACCCTTGGATTAAACCGACCTTGGCAACGGTGTAGATATTAACCTCAAAGTCGGTTGTAAACCCGACCTAGAAAAAGCCGAAATGATTGGGCTTAACAGTCGCGGCGTCGCTAGACCAGTTTTAGGCCGCCGCTAGGCCCATGTGGCCTCTTGGTCTCCCGTTTGTTCTGGTGTCTTCTAGTACCTTCTAGAGTGTTTTAGTCCACTTTTTCGGGTTGAGTTACTTCACGGTCAAGTCCGTCATCATATGGGATGTTTATTCCTAACTTTCTCCATTATTCTCTCGCATTTATCTATTAGGTCCCCTCAAAAATATATAAATCACCAAAGCTCGTTGAATTATGTTAGTTAAACCCCTAGACTTATGTTGATATTCAATTTAAGCCCTTATTTCATGTTAGTTGACTAGTAATTTTATGCTATAACAGTGTCAACAATGCTCTCATGCAATGTATGTCTAATATATATGTGTGTCTGTTGCTCTAGCTAGATCATCTAGATCGAATGCCTTTTGCTAGCTTTTTTGGTTGTGTGCATGCATGGATTGGTTGATGTTCGATTGATCCTCCGAGTAGCATGCAAAGATGAACACCGGTGAGATGTTTTAATTCGTTGTAATCTTGTGTTATATTTTGTCCGGGATGGTGTTGTGTTACTCTAGTTCATGTGTTGCGTGGATGTTTGATTAATTGCATCTGAAATAATGAATGAACAGAGTGACAATGGTACAAAGATATTCATGTTTTGCGATGGTGTATAATTAAGATTCGTGAACAATCACTAGCATGGATGTCGATGGGGAAACAAAGAACCAAATTGAGATTTAATTGTAGATCTTGCTAGGTTATGAAACTTTCTAGTTTAAAAACTTTTTGATTTTTGGCATTATCTTGTAATGGAAAACTAGGTCCAATTTTTTTAAAAATGGAAATTTAAATTTTTGGATGACCTCCGACAAACTACTAATATAAAGATCGTAGTTCCCAAATATCCATGAAATTTTTGTGCAAAATATCACTTCTTTTGTTGTGGCTTGATTTATTAACAAATGGTATTTAAGAATGACTTAAATTTGACTCTTTTTTGTACAAATTTTTTGAATAAGACGACCGGGTCAAACTTAGGGTCAAAAAAAAGTCAAAGGAGCTATAATTTAAAACGGAGGGGCCTTTATATTTGGGATCATCTTGTCATGGAGAACCATGTAACAGCTTTGAAAACATTTAGTAGATTACACATACTATACACAAAGGGGATAGTTTAGTATGAAGAAAGATGCAGCGCTTTGTAGCGGCGCCGCATGCGCTTTTTTGACGCTTTGGCTCACGTGGCGCCAGCGCGCGCATCGATGCCTAATTAAGCGTCCCCGACGCTTGTGCCCGGGCTTGAAGGAAATCCTACCGTGACAAGCTAATTATAGTATTGTTGACTAGTTATTCGAGTTAATGAAGCACCTACTACACCGTTGTAGTAAAGTAGAAAAAGTTTTACTATGCCTTCAATGTTTAGCATCCCCATTGTACGTGCCCTCATGCCCGCCGGAGGGCACCAGCCCATCCCACGTGGAGGTGACTGCGCGGCCCGCACCAAGGATTGATTTTAACGACAAAGGGCGCACGTGGCTCCACCGACTATAGCGAGGTGTGAAGCATACACAAAGGATTCGCATGCAAAGGGCGTGGATATGATCAAAGACGTGTCACGGAATAGTCCGTAGAGTACCGCATATGTGTACTCGATCATTTTTATATTGCCAAAACCTACTTTTACGGGACTCAAGCGGGCCGCCAAACGCTTCGTTCCTTGTCGCGAAGCGCCGGTTGTTGCCTCCGCTCCCGGCTGTCCGTCGCTAGACACTTCGAAAGTGCACGGGCCGGGCTACTCTAGAGGGCAAGAGCGAGGGCCGCCGTTGTCAAAGAAGAAGGGCAAGAGGCCAGCAACACGGCCGACGCGATGGCTTGTACTCCGTGACGTAGCTTGTCTTGAAATTAAAATACCCTCCGTTCCACAATACTTGCAATTCTTTTGACTCATATAAACCGTGTTTGACCTCTCGCCTTATTCAACTTTTTTTAATAAATATTACCACTTTTGTTATGACTTATTACATCACTAAAGATATTGTAATGACGTTTTTTTGTTTTATAATTTACATAAAAATTTGAATAAGACGAAAGCAAAAAAACACGCTTTTATATGAGTCAAAAGAATTGCAAGTATTGTGGAACGGAGGGTAGTATCAAGTAATAGGTCAACGAAACAACAATAAAAAAGACGAAACAACGGTAATCAATTGACGACGGAACAGTAGTACGCGTTTGAAGAAAGAAAGAAACGAACAAATACAAAGGAAGAAGCACAAATGCAGAGACCAAGTACTTTATTCAAAGTTTCATCCTCTGGTACTCCTCCGTTTCCAAATTATAGTTCACTTTGGCTTTTCTAGATACATTGGTTTTGTTATGCATCTAGTTATACATTATGTCTAGATACATACTAAAAAGAAATGGATCTAGAAAAGCCAAAGTGAACTACAATTTGGAACCGAGGGAGTACAAACTAATCCTCAAGGAATTCACCGATAAGAGTTTGAGGATCAAGGAGATTGACTACGCCAGGCGCATGATTGCCGAAACTCCCCCTCAATCCGCTCGGTCCTCCGCCGATTGGAGCCCCACGAAAGCCGGGAGCATGGATACACAAATCTCTCGCAGTTTGGGTTAACAGAGCCGCCAAAACCCGCCGGGGGCCGGAAAAAAAACGCCGCGGCCCGATGAGCGCCGCCACCGAGGAAACGCCGCCACGAGACGCTGTAATCGGGATTCACCTTGTACACATTCGTAGTGATTACTTTGGTTGTGTGAACGCTAGTGTTGTCAATGCATTCTACGGCGAGGTCAAAACTTAATAAAAAACTTGTGCTCCTTGAGATGGCTAGTTTTTTTATTAAAAATGAATCGGCCATGTTTTGTAGAATTATTTATTTTTAACACCAACATATTACATTTTATGAAAATTAAATAATTCTACAAAAATATGGCCAGTTTCATATTTTTAATAAAAAAACTAGACATCTCAAGGTGCACAAAAAAATTTGGTTCACCAAAATTGGAGTTACCAAACTCTAGTTATGAATTTCCAAAAGTAACGAAAAGGCTAGATTCCTAACAATTTTTCGCTTTTGATTTGAGGCCGATTCCCAAATTAAAAAAAAAATGATACCGCATTCCCGAGACAAACTTTCTTCAGGCCAAATTCCTAATTCTCCCAAAGTCCTATTACTCCAAACAATGTTTAACATTTCTTAATACTACTAGCACTAGCACACAAGTTACAGTCCCCTTTACATTTTACATTAACCGTGGGACCATGGTGTCCGTGATCGAACACTCTACAGCTTGCCACCTCGGATTCCCTCAAATGCTCCATATAGTGCTATGGGCGTTCTCTCTCGCAGCCTCTCGTCTCTTCCTTCTCCCATACTACACACCTACTAGTAGTACTCACACAATACACCGCCTCTCACATTGGGGTCACCTGCCGCTTTCGCCTTCCCTCTCGTCTCCATCCCGGGCAGTGCACCTCTTTATCACATCCATGCAAAAGCTAAGCTAGATATGGTTTTTCATGTGGTTTTTGAAAAACAAAGAAATACATGAGTTTTTTTTTTTTTTTTTGTATGGTTGCAGATCCGATCGAGTCCCGGGCGCTCGGATCTCGACTTCATGTGGTCTCAAGTCCCGCCGCCTGATCTCTAGTGTTGGGTTGGGAAGGAGGCCGAAGAAAATGTCGCAAGAGAAGCACATCTCGCTTGGGTAAGCAATCAAGTCTAGATTCTAAAGTGCATTATCCTTCCTTTCTTGAAGTGTTTTCTCAATGGATCTAAAAAGTTTTTGTGTTTGTCTTGCATATCTTTGTGACTCATGCTACCTTCTACAACCACGTAGATCTACGCTGAGATTATTAAAGGATGAGAAGGAACAGTGTGCAAAAAAAGAAGTGAGCATATTGTTCTCCTTTGATCGACACCACGCCTCGTCCAGAGTAGACTCAAAACTCAAGTTTGCTTGTTTCTTGAGTTGACTTTGACGAAAGTGGGACTCACGGCCGTAGGACTATAATCTCCCGTAGGTCTCGAGCCCCGGTCATGGCCATGGCTAGCGCTTTAAGACCTCGCGCTGGAGATTATAATCCGGCGGCAAGCTCCTCGAGGGTGTCGCCGTCCCCTACTCGAAGTCCGACCTCGAGAGACGCCCATATATGTCTTCGTAGCTTTAGGTCTTGCTTCCTCTTTTGACAATATGTTCGCTTGCTCTTGCTTCATCTTGTTTCAAAATTTTGTTATGTCTCACTAATACTATTAAATCACCCAAAATCAGGGCGTTAGCAAAACAACCCGTTTCTCCGTAATGTTGTTATATTATCAAAAAAAATGTTCAAATTTGGAATGCTCCGGGCTCCAAGAATCTATATCGAACCTGTATTGCTAGTTTGTGCATTGTGGCTCAACAAATAAATTCAAATTGATAAGAGGCAAATTTTTAGCCTTGTGTTGAAACAAATTTGTCATCAACACTTCGCCTCATTCTCTCTCTCTCGATCGATCGAATGTGCATGTGAAATGACACCATACGGACCCGTGATAAAGACACCTACTCTACACAGGTGTTCAGCATGTCACGATTACGATTCTACGTGCACTCGCTCTAGAAAAAGGAGTCCGTAGTGCGCAGTGCAGATGACATCAAGCGCTGCCCGCACCAAGGGTGGACGGAACGACGAGTTTTTTATATTCCCAAAAAAAGTTTTGACCAAAACCTTTTCCAACAAATAACTACGGGGACTCGCTGCCGCCAGAGGCAGAGCCGGCCGGCCGGCCGTGGCCCGTGGCAACGTGAACGCTTCGGTTCCTTCTCGCACAAGCGCCGGATTAGTACTACTCCTAGACGAGAGGCCACCGGGCGGGCCCCACAATTTAAAATACCTAAAAGTGTTATAACCGACAAAACCAAAAAATCTAAATTAAGTTCCGATTACACCATTAAATTTGTTTCAATTAATTCTTCAAAACAAGATATCACATGGATATATTTAGATAAAATTACAAGTGGGCCCACACAAAGGATATAAAGTATATGTATGAATGCAGAAACCGTGTTGTGTGGGCACTATGAGCAAGTTTTGAATTCCTAACAAATTTTCGCTTTTGAGGCCGGATTCCAAAATTCAAAAAAAAATGATGCCGATTCCTAAGACAAACTTTTGTCGTGGCTAAATTTACTCCAAACAAGTTACAAACTTTTGTCGTGGCTAAATTAACTGCGGGGACCATGGTGTCTCGTGATCAAACACTCTACATATTGCCACCCTCGGATTCCCTCATACAAGATGCTCCATATATAGTGCTATGGGCGTTTTCTCTCGCAGCTTCTCGCTCTCTTCCTTCTCCCATACTACACCTAGTACTAGTTACTTCTCACCTCTTCGGCCCCGACTTTCCAAACTCATCTCAACCAAACAAGAGTAGAGAGCGGTCCGACACGTGGTCCGCCGCCAGATTGCCGACGCCGCCGTCTGGAAGTCTTGGCCGCTCTGATCTCCGGGTGTTTTGGGCGAGGCCGAAAAAAATGTCGCAAGAGAAGCACATCTTCTTGGGTAAGCACCAAAATCTAGATTATAAAGTGCATTATCCTTCCTTTTTTGAAGGTTTTTTTTGAATGGCTCTAAAAAGGTTTGCTATCTAGCTTGTAGTACAACATTGCTCAATAATTTTGTTGTCTTATACCTTTTCCCCGATTCATCCTAGGTACAAACACACAAAGACCTATGCGGGAGATTATAAAAGGATGGGGAGGAGGCGAAGAAAATGTCGCAAGAAAAGCACATCTTCTTCGCTTGGAGATCCTTTTCCACCTCTCTTCTTCGTTTTCCTTTTTGCAAAGCTATCTACCGGGCTCGCCTCATAAGTGAGGCAAAATGTTCATGCCGCGGCATGCCGTGCATCCTATGCCTTAGCCCGCCCGCTTTTGATTGAATGTCACCACCTTGGCCGCGCCCTCCCACTCATCCATGCCGCCGAGTAATTTGAAGATAATAGATTTTGGCGCTGTGAGCCCGAGGTGTGGTGCGGTCCAAGTGAATAGTAGCAGTAGCGGTTAGATACTCATTATCCCTGCTAACATTGACGAGGTGCCGCGATCGTAGGACTATAATCTCCCGTGTAGGTCTCGAGCCTTAATCATGCCCATGGCTAGAGCTTAAGACCCGCTTTGAGATTATAATCCCCGCCGAGGGCCGCAAGCGCCTCGACGGTGTTGTTGTCTCCACTACGAAGTCCGACAGAGGAGGGCGCCTTCTAAACATGCTGCTCCCTACTGACCAGTATTGAACCTGTATTGCTAGTTTGTGCATTGTGGCTCAACAAACGAATTCAAATTTTGATTTGTTCTCAGAAAGAGGCAAATTTTGGCCTTGTGTAGTTGTGTTGAAACAAATTTGGCATCGAACGCCACCTCATTCTCTCTCTCAATCGATCGAATCAGGCATGTGAAATGACTCCATACGTGACCCCCGATGTACAAGACACCCGCGAAGCGCGTCGGCAGGCCGCGAGGGCAATGCATGGCCTACCGTGGCAATGTGAACGCTTCGTTCCTTCTCGCATACAAGCGCCGGATTAGTACTACTACTACTCCTAGACGAGAGGCCACCGGCGCGGCCCTACAATTTAAAAATACCTAAAAAATGTTTTAACCGACAAACCAAAAATCTAAATTAAATTCGACATACACCGTGAAATTTGTTTTGACCAAAACCTTTTCCAACAATATCAGACTTTTTACTTGGACTCAAGCGCCCTAGAGGCAGAGCCCGGCGCCGTTAGAAACGAACGCTTCTCGTTCCTTGTCGCGTAAGCGTTGGATTAAATTATAGTGAAAAATTTTTGTCTCAAGCGGTTTCCAAGCACGCAATGTGCCACGCCTGGACGAAGCCGCAGGGAGGAGGCAAAGATGAAGCCTAACGAGAGAGAAAGAGCATGGCCACCGGCGGGCCCCACAATTTAAAAATACCTAAAAAATGTTATAACCGACAAACCAAAAAGTCTAAATTAAATTCCGACATACACCATTAAATTTGTTTTAATAAATTCTTCAAAACTAGATATCACATGGATATGTTTAGATAAAATTATAAGTAGGCCGCACTAATAATAGTTTTTTTTTTACAAGGGCACTAATAATAGTTGGTATAGAGTATTAGAGATATAAAGGAGGAATGAGTGCGGAGAGTGTCAGAAAAGAAGGGTGATGACCGTGATATATAGAGGATGTTAAAGAAATTCCTAAATTTACGTAAAATCCGAAAATCCTAAAAATCTAGATTTCATAAGAATTGCGGGCGACATGGGTCATATTTCATAAGGCATGCTAATTTCGGTCATATTTCTAGCGGCACACAAATAACGGGTTAAATTTCATAATTTCTCGTTAATTGTATACATGAAGCTGCCGAAGCAATGGTTTAGCAGCCCCCGCCATAGTTATATCTTGTTGGCTACTCTACTAAGCAACTCCTACCATATTTTTTTCTAGGGCTTAAAAATCCGATGAAAAACTCGATGGTTACACTCCCCGCCCACACCTAGGGTGGCCTCGTCATATGTCTTACCAACCTCATCATTTTTGTGGATGCGACGACCTTGGAGGTAGACCCAACACCGATCTAGCGCCAACGCTTAGGAACTAGTCTCATTGTGTTGTCTTACAAATTTATGTGACTCATTCTATCTAACTTGTACAAAAATTGTGTTGTCTTAAATCCCTTTTGTCGGGTTGATCGTGGTACAACCACAAAAGAACTAGGGCGGAGATTATGGGTGTGTTTGGTAGGGCTTCTCGGAAAGGGGGTTCACTTTTGAGGAGCCGGGCCGCTTTTGGGGCTCCTCCAAAATGGCTCCCGCCCTCCTTTTTCCACTAAAAACGGCTCCAAACGCCTCCTCCTCCTGCATCGTTTGGTAGGGCCTCCTGAGGAGCCGGAGCCAAGAAGCCCCCGCCAAACATGCCCTATAAAAGGATTAAAGAGAATATCATATCCATCTATCTATGGTGCTAGAGCAATTTGAAGATAATACTAGATCTTTGTGGTGCGCCCAAGTGAATAGTAGTATATAGTAGCCGTAGTATGTTGCGATGGTGCCTTCTAAAACGTATGGTGTGCGATGAATACTCCCTCCGGCCCCAAAAATCTTTTGAACCTAATTTTTTAACAAATTTATTTGAAGATACAAATGTTGCACTTATTTTGTAAAAATCGAGTCAAAGTTGTGACACCTAAAAACCGAGAACGACTAACATTTTGGGATGGAAGTTTGACTATTAAGTATATAGAAAATAATAATATTGATACTTAGATCTCCAAATAAAATTTATTATGGAAGTATGATCCGATATCAATCTAATGATACTTATTACATATTGTAAACATGTAGTAGTTTTTTCTATACATATGGTCAAAGTTATAAAGGTTTGACTTATCCACAAACTAGCCGTGTGTTTGCTTGGAGAGCGGAGCGAGCCGGGTTGGGGTTGAACCTCTTTTCGGTGTTTGGATGTAGGAAGGAAGGAACGAGCCAACCCATGAGAGGAATATTCGCCGAGGATGCGGGTCGGCTTCCGCTGCCCGTCCGCTCTCGAGGACGGAGCGAACTCCCGCTCGAAACGCTGGTTCCGCTTTCTCCATCTCGTTTCTCTCGCGGAAATCTCGCCGCATACGGCGCCGGTGAGGGTCGCCGCTCCTCCAAGGCGGGCGGCGCACCTTCCCTAGACGCCGGTGCGCTGGGCGAGGGGCGGCGCAACATGCAGCTCTAGATCAAATTTGGCATATTTTGAGATCGGAAGGAGTCGCTTGGCTTATCGGCCCGGCCGGCCAGTATTTTCTCACACACAGACATCAGCGGCAGCAGCCTTTCCCTCACAAAGATCGGCCCGCCATGCGGCCAAATTTAACAGCGAGGCTATGGCCTTGTGGCCTTGTGTCGAAACAAATTTGGCAGCCCTAGATCAAATGGAGACGCAGGAGCTTGGCCAAACTCTCTCGCCTCTTCTCTCTCTCTATGCGTCTCTTTGTCTCTTTTCTTCTCCCATAATGCATCAAATCGTGCCTCACAAATGACTCAATATGTGACCCTACAAAGCCGGTCATTGTAGTCAACGCCTTCTCTACAAACCCTTGCGGTGGAAAAAAAATGGAAAAAAAAAGGAGTTCAGAGGATCGCTGCGTGTGCGATTATGACATCGCTGCCTGCACCAACGATGGACGGAACAACGATGGCGGCGGGGCCCTATTGTACTCAAAGGATTCGCGTGCACGGCATACAAGATCTCCCGTGGCCCCAGGCCCCTCAGACCGCTACTCGCCGACCTTTCACAAAAAAAAAAAAAGAAAAAAAAAAAAAAACGATTTCTATTTTTATTCTCGAGTGCAGTGCTGCCAAAAGCCTACAACAAAGATTACTACAAAGATATCGAATCCTGCTCGGGTCGATTTTGGTCGATTGAATAGTATTCGTGAGAGAATAAGCTGAAATAAGATAAGCCAAGTTATTTTTTTTCGCTTTTTGCAAAAATCCAAGGATGGCAAACTAGTTTAGCAAACTCTTGTAGATGCTATGTCATTTTATCAAGTAAATGTATACGGAAACTGCTAGGAAGCAATAGTTTTGTTGGCTATTCTATTTTTAGGGTGTAAAACGATGCTAAGACTCTCCACAAATTACCCAGTGCTCAAAACGATCAAACCCCTCGCAGAACCGGTAGAGTTAGTGTGCCGAAGTTGGTGTGCCTCCCTTCACGGGCCAAAATCCAGTCCAAGTCAATAGTAGTATATCAGCTTGTAGTTGGTACTCATTGTCCCTATTAACATCGACGAGCAACATCGATGAGAGGGGTTCGCGTCGTAGGACTATAATCTCCCCGTAAGTCTCAAGGGGTCATGCACATGGCTGGGCGCTAAGACCGCTACCGAGATTATAATCATCCGAGAGCCGCAAGCGCCTCAACAATCCCTATTCGAAGTCCGGACCCGAGGGACGCCCATATTTGTCTTCTTAGCTTTGGTCCTGTTTTTCTTTCTTCAAAAATGTTTGCTTGTTCTTGCTTCATCTTGTTTCATCTTATTCTGTCTCATAGGATATATACTACTAAATCACCTAAAATGATGTTAGCGTAACACACCGCCTCTCTACTGCAATATTATTATCAAAAAAATTTGTTCAAATTTGGAATGCTCTAGCTTCCAAGAATCTTGAAACAAATAACTTAAGATAGAGGGAGTATGTAACTATACAAAATTTGGCAAATTTCCCCGATTTGAATACATTTTGAAGTCCAACCTAATCCTCGCTTAGTTGGCAAATACTATTTCTAAGCCAACTTCCAAATTTTTAGACTCTCTCCATCACATCACATTAAATACACCAAAAACATATGTTCGAGCAAGAAATGTTGGTTAAAAAAATAACTAATTATACAGTTTTGTTGTAAAATGACGAGACAAATCTTTTGAGCCTATTTAGTCCATGATTGGACAATGTTTACCAAATACAAACGAAAAGTGCTACAGAGTTCTAATAGTGCTTTTCCAACTATTTTGCCACTAGCCCCACACTCACTACAAAACTCATTCTATGCATGGAACAAGTGCCCCCTCTACTGAAGTGAAATGAAACAAACTACTCTCGCTTTCTCCACTCTCCTCCCTCCCTCCGCTCAAAATTGAAATTGGGCGAAGCACGGGCGCCAATGTCCTCGCTCCCTCGCTATCCCTTCACAAAAAAAAAAAAAACCCGATTTCTATTTTTAACTGGGAGTGCCGCCAAAAGCCTAGTAAATGTTTCAAATTGAAATACTAGTACTACTGTAGTAGTACACAAGTTACTGATCGCCAGAACTTCGAAAACCGGTGCCCGTGGGGCCATGGTGTGTCTGCTCTCTCATTTTCTCGTCACTTCCTTCTCCCATCTCCCATAGTAATGCGTACTAGTAGTAGTACCCCTCTTCTCGCCTCTTCACGGACTTCCAAACTCTTCTCACCCAACAAAGAGTAGAGAGCGGTCCGACACAGGCCCGCCTGCCGGCCTCGCCTCGGCCCCAAGCGTCTCCATTGGCAAAATGCACCTCTTTATCACACCCATGGAGCTAGATATGATTCTTCGTGGTTTTTTGAAACAAAGAAATACGTAAGTTTTGTTTTTTTGGTGGTTGCGCATCTGGGGTCCATCACGGGGGCCTCCGTGGCCCTCGTGGCGGTCCGGCGGCTTACTACGGCGCGGGTCGCGGGCCATCGCCTTTGACTTCCCCCGACGGGGATCCCGGCCGGCGTGGGAGCGCGGGCGAGAACGAGGCGTTTATCGCGGGCGCTCGACAGATTGCCGACGCCGCCGCCTCGCTAAGTCCCGCCGCCGATCCTCGTGTTGGGGCCCGTCCAAGAAAATGTCCGAAGAGAAGCACATCTTGTTGGGTAAAGACCTACAGGCCCTAGATTCCGTAATATGATAGCCAGGATTGTAAAAATCCGTAATCAGCCCAAGAGCATATTTTTTTACCTAATTTTGCCCATCCACATGCCTACAACCATAAAATCTTTTTCTATAATCCAGATATCCAAACACAACATTCAGATTTTGTCTAAAAAATCTAGATTCTAGAAATCTAGCTAATCAATATTTTGAGAATCCAAAATCTGATCCAAAGGGTTTTGTTTTGTCTTACATATCCTCATGCTATCTGTCTTAAATACTTTTTTCCGATTGATTCTAGGTACAATCACAAAGACCTATGCGGGAGATTATAAATAGGTTGTTTGGTTGCTCGCATCCCATTGAATTAGGGCCGGCCGATGATGTGGTGATGTGCGCCGCTCAAATTTTGTGCGGGGTGGTTGTTGTTGTTTGGCTATGGTCGCCTCTCTACTCGCTCATTTAACAATACAGGTCCAGGACCTCCACGCCTCCTCTTCCACATCGTAATGTCAAGCGCCAAATGACTTCATACGTAAAGGTTGGGGTCCGAGAAGCAAAATCTAGCTAGTTGAACTGCTTATCACGCCGCAGAGCACCTAAAACTAGTCAAGATGATAGATGAGCTCGGCAATGTGAGGTCCAAGTGAACACGTATCTTGTCTGTTATAAATTTATGTGACACTGTATCTTACTTGTACACAAATTGTGTTGTCTTAAATACCTTTTTTCGGGTTGATCCTAGGTACAACCACAAAGAACTACGTGGGAGATTTTAAAAGGATCAAAGAGAAGATCATATACACATCTATCTATCCCGCCAGAGCAATTTGAAGATAATAGATCTTGTGTTATTGGCCCAAGGTGTGGTGCGGTCCAAGTGAATATACAAAGATAAAGAGTTGTAATAGGTACTCTATAAGAGAGGGGCTCGCGGGTCGTAGGACTATAATCTCCGTGTAGGTCTCGAGCCCCCGTCATGGCCATGGCTAGCGCTTTTTTAAGACCTGCGTTGGAGATTAGAATCCTCGCCGAGGGCCGCAAGCGCCTCGACGGTGTTGTCGCCCCTATTCGAAGTCCGGACCCGTGGACGTCCATATTTGTCTTCCTAGCTTAGGTCTTTCTTTCTTAGACAATGTTTGCTTGTTCTTGCTTCATCTTGTTCTCGTCTCGCATGATACTATTAAATCAGCCGCTCACGTAACAACCCGCTTCTATGTTATGTTATTATTATCAAAATTTTGTTCAAATTTGGAATGCTCTAGCCCTCCAAGAATCTTGAAATAAATAACTTAACAGAGAATTTATCTATACAAAATTTGGCAAATTTTTGATTTGAATACATTTTGAATTCCAACCCACGCTCACTACAATAACTTATTCGTGTAGTGTCCCCCGCCGGAAGTGAAACGAAACAAAAACTACTCTCGCTTCCACTCTCCTCCCGCCTCCGGCTCAAAATTGAAATTCGGTCGAGCCGGGCGCCAATCCAATCCAATCGGGCGGATCGGATCGCTCGCCGAAGAAGGCCCTCGCCGACGAGACGAGACGAGCGACCCGAGATGCCGATCGAGATGCCCCCGTGGCCGCTCGCTCCCGCGTGGACACGGGACCCCGGGCGCCGCTCGCCGAAGCTCCATCGCTTCACGCACGCCCATCGGGACCACCTCGCCGCGATCGCCGCCACCCGCGCCGCCTCCCCGCTCCACGCCTCCCCGCTTCACATCATCCTCATCGCCCTCCGCATCTCTCCCCTCACCATCACGGCGCTGCTTTCGTCGAGCTGAACGCTATGCGACGGCCGGCTGCGCCTCCGAACCCCCGACGGCGACTTGACCGTCATCGCTCGACGCCAACCATCGCCTCGGACAGCTCGCCAGTCCCTCCTCTTTCCTCATGTCCCCTCGCCGATTCGATAACCAACCATTCTCATCCATTCCCTTTTTAACATGGGACCAGGCCGTGATGTTCCTGCTCGAGGGCCCCTTCAGCCGCCCCCGACACCGGCGATCCGCCTCCGACTCCCGACCGCCTTCGACTCGACGCTGCCAAGACCTCGCCCAGCAGATCGACTACCTCTTCCCTCGATCGCGACCTTCACGCCGTGCAGCTCAAGGGTTCCCCAGCAGGGAGGACTCCATCCGCTAGGAAATCAATCGCGACCGAAGCACCCGGAGCGCCGGGCTGTAGTACTTTCGCCTCAGCGACATGCTAGGGGCAGAGGACGCCCTCGTAGGGGTGTCCAAGACGCTCGGGTCCAAGATCTACGCCGACGTGGAGAGAAACTTCGATCGCCACCGTGACGCCACACACATCGCGCCGGAGATCCTCGCCGCCGATGACGCCCGCCGCCTCCACCTCGCTCCATGTCATCCCGCTGTTCCCGCAGATCGCCTGGAGCGGCCACGGAGATCCTCGCTACCGGCGCTAGGCACAGCACCACCTGCAGCCCCTCATCATCCGGCCTTCCACGCAGCTGGGTACAACCACAACTACAATCCACCGCCATCGAGGAGGCGCCAACGCAGCAGCAGGCTGTAGCCGACGGGGCGAGCGCGCAACGAATTTGGGGTCCGGCACGCTCGCTTGTCGAGCGCACTCGCCATGGGGACAAGCCGAGCAAAGGCCGGGGATCCTCAAGCCCAAATGGGTCATTCCACCACGCCGCAGACAAGGCGGTGGACTCACTACGCTGCGAAGCACCGCCCTCGCCCCGGCTTTTGGCCCTCGACGCATCCCCTATGGAAGTTGCTCGGGATATCCGTGGAATGTCTATCAGCCACGGCTCGCCAAGCAGTAAGGCCGCCGATGACAGGAGTCTGCCGAGAAGGGCGCAGGAAGTGTTCAATTCTTGTGTTGATGAGTTTGGCCTGGCGATGGCAAATGTAGTAGAAGAGGTCGAGAAGCAGCATAGTGGTTGATTTTGAGATCGAGTTGAGCCGTTCGTCACGCTTTTGGAAGAGCAAGATTCGGATTATCACAACATGAACCTCGAATCGTTGAGTCGCGGAGTATTTGAGTGCCGAGATCATTGGTGATGTTGAGCTTCAAACCAATGATTCTCGGCCGCTGAAGTCCTGGTTTTATAGCAACAACAAGCTTATCAAAGTAGGTGAGTTAACTGAAGCCGCAACAAAGGAGCGTAATCTGGCCAATTGGTGTTGTGGCAATAGCAAGCCTATTAGAAGTAGTTGAGTTAATCAAACCGATGGAAGGAAAGAGTTGAATTTGAGTGCGTAGATCAACTTTGTAAATATGACAAAGGGAATGGAAAGGTCGAACCGGGGCTCAAGAACGTAATCAATGTTCGCTAGTTTGATGGAAGTTTGCGTGCATAAGGTGACTGACGAAGGTAAAGGCGTAATGCAAGTGAATAAAGAGATCTCACCGCGGCATGTTACGCTTTCAGCTACCGAGGATGACCCCATTACTACATCATCAAGAATTGAGAAGAACTCGATCAAGACTGAAAGGGGTGAGCGCATTCTTCAACTATTGTTGGATCATCAAAGGGCCTTAATGTGAAGGTGAGGAGGTTGTATTAAAACCATGAACCCGCCGGTTCCACGCCCCCCCGCCATCTCTCGCCAAATTTCATGGTCGCCTCCAGTTTACCTAGAGGTTGTCCAACCGGTTTCTAAAGTACCTTCACTCTTCTCAAGGTCGTAAAATTAAATCTCTATCGAACCTCAGATATAGTTTGTGCGGCCTCACCAAGGATGGACAGAACGGCGGTATTTTTTTTACAATCCTCGTGCATGATCCGATGGTGCTACTTAAGAAAAATAGCTAGAGAATTGAGATATATCTACCGATCCAAGAATGATATCTTCTATTTATCTGTTTAATTTGGAGATATATCTACGTATCCAAGAATTGAGATATATCTACCGATCCAAGAACTCAGATTGTTTTCTCACCCTCGAAGAAGGGCAAAAGTTATTATTTATAGAAATGCAGCTTCTAGTGGAAGGATCAAGAGATCTTTTTTTTGAAAAGAGTTTCATTAAACTCAGCTTTTAAGAAAGCCAAAGACAAAGACAAGATAATACTCAAGTTACCGCCATAAGATTAAGCAAAAGAAAGACAAAGAAATTGCTCCAAATTTCACTACATAACCTCAAGGTCTAAAGCCTCTATTACATCACTTGAAACTAAATTTATTGAAACGAAAGCCTTCAACCAGCTTTTAGAATCTCCTCCTTCACATGCTCGACGTACTCCCTATATTTATTCTTGAGTAGGATCATCCACCACTGCATAAAAAGATATTGCAAGATATACAACATCAAGTAAGGGGAGTTGGGATATTTCTTTTCAATAGCCATTTTATTCCCCAGAATCCAAAGCTCTATGCAAGGCTAGCAAAACAAAAACATAACTCTAGTTGGTAATGTAGCCTCTACGCAACCATCTATCAAGAAGTCATCCAATGAATTGGGAGGTTCTATCTCGCCAAATCTCTTTAACCATTTGCCAAATAAATCTCACCACATGACAGCTTGAAAAAACATGATCAATAAACTCAAGACCATCATCCGCATAACACTTTCTGTGATCCCTTCCACCCTCTTTTGAGCAAAGATCGCGGTAACTTGTAGCTTGTTGTTAAACATTTGCCATAGGAAAAACTTAACCTTCTTCGAGGAGATTTGGCGTGAGTTCGCTGTGTGCCGCCTTTCGGGAACCCTCCACCCCTGCCAGGTCCGGGCCATAGACCGCCCCAACTCCCGTACGCTGCACGCAAGCAAAGAAACGTGATTAGGAAAACCGGCGTAAGGTATGGGCACCGTTTACTCACCGGGCAGTAGGAGGCGGCCTTTCCCCGCTGATGCGACGGAGCTCGCGATACCGCTTTAATAGCGGCATGGAAGTTTAATGGAGGTCCTCGAGAAGGAGCTCAAATGAGCGAAAGAGGAGGAGACGGAGCCGAGCATGTGGAGGCAGGGAGCCACAACCCGAGGGCCGGTCCCGCGGGCGGCAGCGGGCGGGCGGGGAGCCGAGGTGATTGACGGACGCCTGCACTCCCCTGCTCCAAACAGAGAACCACCCTCCATCGTGCTCACAAGTAGGAGTGGTACAAGATGAGGGGCGCAAGAGGAACAAACAGAAGAGTGGAGTGAACCCGCACGCAGGGGAGGGGGGGGCAAAGCCCGAAACTTCCCTCCCTTTTCGAAAAAAAAACAAAAAGGTGTGGGCGGACGCCGCATTTTAAAAACCCTTCCCTCCTCCCCTTCGCGTTGGCAAGTCGATTTTGCCGCCGCACTCCCATCCGCGGGCCCTCCTAGAATATGTATTTATTCTTCTAAAAAAAGAAATATAATATATATATTTATTGGTTCTAAGAAAAAATAATATATATTTATTCATGCTTTTGTAATATTGCTCAAACATGTCGTTGTCACGATTTGTTCATGTAAAATATTGTTCTATGGGAGATGGGGACTCAATCTAACCGACGTGACGGGGTTGAGAGATTTGTTTGAGGTGTCCAACAAAAACGCAATTTTTTTGACTTTTTAAAAATCTAATTTGACCAAATTGCATGCTACAAGCCAAATTTTTTTTTGACCGATACAAGGCTTCCTATCCCAATTTTTTTGGACCGAGAGGATCGTGGTTCAATAACTTTTTGACATTTTTTTTTTATACTTCGTTATCAAGTTGGATACATGCATCGTAGAAAATACCCGCGCCGTAGCCTATACGCATAAATTTCCAACTCCTTTACCCCTCTTCCCTCCACTCGCTTCAACTCCTTCACTTCCACGCTGCCAGCCGCCGCTCAAGGCCTCCTAGCCTCTTTTCCCCGCCCCACCACGCCGCACCGCCGCCCGCTCGCCTTTCGCTCTCCCTCCCGCTGCCGCCGCCAGATGAAGTGGCACAGGAGAGGGACCCAAAGACGGGAGGTTCGCCCCCTGCTCCTCGCCCCCGGGCGATGTCGACGTGAGGTGAAGACGGAGGTGACGACACCGCCAAGGTTCAACAAGGGCGCCCCTGCCGCCTCCACGGGTTACAAATAAGCCGGGCATTTGTGCCGCTCGCCCCTTGTCTCGCGTGGAAGACTAGGAAGCCCGCGGGCTACTCGGGATGCATCAAACCCTAGCGACGCCGGGATGATGGAGAGAGGCGGAAGCGCATGCGCCGTATGGCGCTTGGAGGAGTTAAGCGCTCGCAACACCGAGTTGAGGCGCCCTACCGCCGTGGCACGGCACATGTAGGCCGATGCGGCAGCCGCGACGCCGCTACCGCTGCTCGAGGCTTTTGTACTTCAGCCCTGCAGCAAGGGGCGCCGCTGAGGCGCTTAGCGCCGTGAAGCCGGGCGGAGGCGCAGGGCGAAGGAGAAGTCCCTGCAATGAGCGCGCTTGAGGCAAGCGTGAGGAAGTCAGGCGTGGAGGCGATGCCCAAGGAGAAGGAAGCCAGCCTGGCCGCTGGCGCTTGTAATAATGCCCCTGCTTTAAACCTTTTTTCCACTTCGGGATGACCCCATTTCCATTACATTTTTTGATTAGGGAAACACAAGCATTCCTCCATTAGAAGTTTTACGTAAGAGAAGCTTGGCAAAATGCAAAATATGCCTAAGAGACTCTACTAAGCTTAAAACTGAACTGAATACAACGTAATCCCTCCCTTTGAACCCATATATCACTTCGCAACTCATTGAACGACATAAAGCTAGCTCTCAAACCCAGAATAACAAACACCAAAAAGTAGATTCAAGCCCTCTACCCAGAAAGCACCTGAAACTTAGCAAGTATCCCTTGCTGATTTGGGATCTCCTTTTTCCCCGAAAGCACTCTCAGTCTTCCATCCCGCCTATCTTCCCTGATATATATATATAC